>LDKF01001008.1:68392-82097 GCA_001026735.1 Rotylenchulus reniformis
CGAGGAAACAATCTGCACGAAGTAGAGACGGCAAGCGGGGAAAATTTTCTCGTGTAGGTTTTTTAATAATTGAATAGCTTACAAGTTAGTTTATTCGCGAAATTTCAGAAGCATGCCAACGCGATTTCGCAAGACCCTCTGGGTCCGTCGGGAAACCTTTGTGATTTTACAACCAATTGAAGAAGGCGACAAAGTTCGGGCTGAAATTGTACATGTTTTGGACCATGAAAATATCGCGGTTCTGATGGAAAAGAACCTATGGCCGGAAAGGTTTGCGGAGGACGCAAAGTTGCTGACTAGACGGAGGCATAAAGCGGAGGACAACGACGACTCGGATCTCTTTCCTGCATCTTCCGACTCTGAAATATCGACAGACTCTTCATCATCAATTGCCTCTAGGGATGAGGATGACGAAGAGCAATCGGAAGAAATTGAGGAAGATAAGAAATGATGTGATCGCTTACTTTTCAAAAGTTTTTAAAATAATTTTATTGGTGCATTAAAACAAATTTTCATTAAAATTTAATTCATTAATCATAACACGTTATTGATATGATACCTTTTTAATTTTATATACCTATTTTATTTTTTATCCAACTCTTCTAGTTCTGAAATCGAGGAGATTACACAACAATAATGGGTAACAGTACAACTTCTCTTATGCTGCAGGAAGAGGAGATTACGGATATTGCCAATGAGACCGGATGTGAGTTGACCATTCAAATTTTGAGTTTAAAATTTTTCAATCGCTTAGTTTCGCGCAACCAAATCGTGCGCTTATACAGTCGTTTCCTTTCGCTTGATCGGCAAGGTGAGAACTCATATGGAATAGCTGGTTGATAATGGATTCTGCTTCATTAAGGACGTGCTTATCTGGATCGAGAGGACTTCTTGAGAATTCCCGAGCTTGCAATAAATCCACTTGGTGACCGCATTGTTGACGCGTTCTTCACTGAATTGTGATTAATAATTATGTTGCAAAAATTATCTTTGACATTTTAGTGGCGTTTCTGAGCCGGAAGCTGAGGGCCGCATAAACTTTCGCCAATTTGCAAAAGTGCTCGCCCATTTTCGTCCATTGAGCAAAACCAAGCCAAATGTTGTAAACAGCCGAGAAGAGAAACTTAAATGTGAGGATATTTCGACATATTTTAGAATTATTGGAAGCCTCAATCTTAGCAAATTTAGTCGCCTTTTCAATGTACGACCTGAACAAGAACGGGTATATCACTCGCGACGAGTTCAAGTTCATTCTGAACATGATGGTCGGCTCTAACATCACTCCGGATCAGGTATGGATATTCGATTTATATTTATTGGTAAACCTTTAAATTTTTTTAGCTTGACAGCATTGCCGATCGAACAATCACCGAAGCAGATGCGGACAAGGACGGGAAGATTTCTTTTGAGGAGTTTTGCAGAGTAAGGATATAAATTCGTAAAATCAAAATATAAATGAAAATTTAGGCCATGGAGAGAACGGATGTCGACCAGAAGATGTCCATCCGCTTCCTGAATTGAGGCTGCTGTTCGATTGTGCACTTTGAGACGATTCTGAACTAATAAGATATCTATCCACCCTGAGTCAAAACATTCATATCAATTTTATAGATCATTTTTATAATCGGATTTTTATACATTCATTATCTAATCGTTAATCAATCACCCTTTTGTACACCAAAGGACGATAAACTTTGTCAACTTTGACATAAATAATGCTAACTAAAATTTGGTTTTTTGAAAAAATAGATACAAATTTTACTATTCTATTTATAATATCTAATAAATATTATCATAACCAAAATTTGAGATGAAAAGAGCAGCCGGAAAGATTAATGTAGCCAAAGGGAAGAAGAAATTGGACACAGCGAAGGCCTTTTTGGACCCCACTCTGAAGACCCAAATAAGGTGGGATTTATAGATAAGATATAGTCCTTAATTCATAAATCCGAGCTAACAGCTTGCTAAAATTAAAAAAGCTTGCTAATCTGGGCTAAAATAAATTGGGCTAAATTTGACCCTTTGAAGGGGGAACGAGATATCTTTATTTAAAATTTTCTATTTTATAAAAGGTCCTGGGTTTTCGTCCAAGTTATCGGTGGACAAAAGAGAGTATTTTTTTGTTCTGCTTTAATTATAATTCATATTTAAAGTGTTTTTTGGAATTTCCCCCTACGCACGTCCCTGATCTGGCGAAGATTTGGCAATAATTAGCAAAATTTCTAGAGCCCAGTTGGCGACTGCTACACCACCCTTGGGACCGGACTTGGGCCAGAGGGGAGTGAATGTGGCCAACTTTTGCAAGGATTTCAATGCCCTCACCGCCGGCGTGAAATTGGGTATTTTTTATTAGATTTAAATGATAATTTACATGGATTTCAGGCGCGGAATTGCCTGTGACCATACGCGTGAAGCCGGATCGAACCTACGACATCGACATTGAGAGTCCGACAACAGTGTGGTTGCTGAAGCAAGCCGCTGGCATAAGAAGAGAGGCGCAGGAAAAGGGTAGGGAAACGCACAAAATCATTTAAAAAAGACGGAAAGTTTTGTATTAAGGCGAAATTGTTGGCAAATTGTCGGTGAAGCATATTTATGAAATTGCGCAGATCAAAGCGAAGGACAAGGCACTTGTTGGAGTGCCTTTGCAGGTATAAGGACGAAGGGATTGTCGAGAGTGCCTCTTCGGAAACACAAAAAAAATTCTGAGAAGTATATTTTCGGGTCGAAATTTTTTTTGAGGAAGTATCAATAAATAATTATTATTGTCACTAGTAGGTACACATACAGGATAAATTATTTTTAGGACATTTGCCAACTGATCATCCAGAGGGCCGACTCAATTGGCATCAAAGTGCAACGGGACGATCTAGATCCCGTGGAATACAGGGAATTTCTGGAACAGCGACGGGAAACAGTGAGGGAACAGTTGGAGGAGATTGCGAAGAAGGAGGAGGCCAAGCTGGCCAGGACATGACATTGGCACTTTTTGTTCATTGTTTACATTTTAGGAAAATCATTTTTGCATCATACCCAGAGTTTTAAAGCAACATAGTCCAATTAGGTCCCCCCCCCCCCCTAACAAACCAAATTATGCCCTAAACCAACCAAACAGCACTTGTCATAATCGTGACTGATTCTTTGTCTTTTTTGAGTGGAGCTCTAAGAGGGAAGGAGGGTAAGAAGCGAGTTGAGTCGCTGGCTGTGACATCGGTCGTCGGGGGTGGTTCATCCCCCGCTCGCCCGACCATTAATTGCCCTCCAAATCGGTGCTGGTGGCGAAACGATCCCTTCCGCCGGACCACTGATTGATCCATTTTGCGTGTCTTTTCCCTCAAATCCCTTTGATGTTTTCCTCTCGGAATTGGCCCAAATTTTTCCCAATTTTCTTCATTTTCATTGTTTTCACACTGACTTTGGCCCTCTCGGATGCCTCATCATGTTGTTGTCGTCCGTGCTGTCAATGTTGTCGCACCGCCGTCTTCATCAAGGCCCCATGCAGTTGTCCACGGTAGTGCAGACTCGACAGTGCAGACTCGGAGGACCATTCAGGAGGATCTAAAATTTGAGATGTGATCAGACCATTGCTGACCAGAATGCCATATTTTGGTGTTAGGATGGTCAGAAATCCAAGTAGAATGGGTGATCGAATACTCTTAGACATGGAGCAGCGATCAGAATCGAAGTGGTCAGAGCTCTCGAGGTCCCTCGGGGTATGGATCAGACACGGAATGATCAAGTCCATAAGAATGCCCCAGGGCACTGATCTGAACTGATCAGCCACCCCGTACTGTCCCATCCAATCCCCTGGTTGTGTTGCAGCTCGTGCTGTTGTCCGCCCCCGAAACCGTGCTGCTGTGGCTGTGCTCCTTCGCCCGTCCACTGTGTTGCCAGACGATGTTGCCCCTCGCCCGTCGTCGTCGACCATCCGCCGCCCATCTTGGCCCCTCCCCAGCCCCAGCTGATCCTGAGCAGTGATCTGGGCCAACTCGGGGACCACCAACAGCGCCAGCAGGTCCAGCCGATCATCTACGTGATCGGAGGTGGGGGACAACACATAAGATACAGTGCCAAGCTGGATCTAGATCCTGGATAAATGGGGATCAAATCCAGGGGGATAGATCAATCATCCGATCGATTAGATCTGTACAAGGAAGGAAAGGGTCGGGGCGAGGACCTATTTTTCCCCAGGAAGGGGAATCGAACCTCTGTCTATTACTTCTCCGTTAGCCTATATCATTACCCACTCGGCCACCCTTTCTTCCACAAATTTTTTTTCTTGAATGCTACGTTTTTGTGGCTCATTTGTGACGCAGAAATTTCGGAACTATGCTTTCCTGCTCCTAGAAGACAATTTAGCTTTTTTTGGGATATAGAGGATCCGTGACAAATCCCTAAAACCAAGAACCAATTTGGGTACGGTAGAAATTTCATTGTTTAGGAGCTCCCCTGGTTTCCTCATCAGCCAACGAAACGGATGGGGCAGAGGCCGAAGAAGGCGGGGGATCCACAACGAAATCCCCCGAGGGCAACGCCACCACGGTCACAACTCCAAGGGGAACAACAACAACAGAAGCGGAGTTGCCGGGCAACACAACAACTGCCGCGACAGCAACAAAGTTGCCGGGCAACTTGACGCTGGCGGACTTCCCGGTGCCAAAGTTGCGGCTGAGCATAAACCCGAAAAAGAAGCGCAAATTGGGCAGACAATGGGACGAAGAGGAGGAGGAGGAAGAAGAAGAGGAGGAGAAGGCACTGGAGGAGTACGAGGAGGAGCAGGGCATTAGCAGAAGAGGGGAGAACCCGAAGAGGAGGGCCAAAACGGCCAAGTTGCTGGCTGTGAGCATGGAAGGGCTGTTCCAGAGGAGGCACCGGATGCTCAGGGAGATGATCAAGGCAATTTTTGGGGGAATGGGTTCGAAATGGAATTTTGGTGAATTCAGAGAGCCAAATCAGGGGGATTTAGGGAAAGGACATCCTTTTAATGATCCAATTGGCAAAATATGACCCTTTCGGCAGGATTTTGAAGGTGATAGGGTGCCAAATTGAAAGAATCTGAACTAAATAAGCAAAAAATTTGGCCAATTTCATGTCAAATGGCTACATTTAGATGGACTCAATCAGACAATTTTTCCTTTTGTAGCGACGAAGGCAGATGAGCTCGCCCCGCACCAAGCGGGTGTCCTCCCTGCACGGCTCCCGGGTGTGCAACAACAACCGGATGGCCCGGATCATGGGCCATGCGCTGGCGGAGGGCGGGGGCGGCCTGTCGCTGTCCATAGCCAAGCGGCTGGTCAAGCGTGCGCTGGAGTTCGCGTTTGCGGACACCAAATTTGACGTGATCTGCTGCGCCTCCTCTTCCTCCTCCGATGCTTCCTCTCCGTCCTCATTCAGCTACAGTATCTACGGGCGTCGTTACTGTGAAGTGGCCAGGAAGGGGCTGACTTGTGTGGCCTTTTACTGAACCCGGACAATCCACAGAGATCTGATTAGCTTTATTGTGATCATAAATGGGAAAAATAAATAAGTGAAAAATAAATGAATGGAATGGGATCGGATCAGTCATCCAATTCAATGACTTCTGGTGGCTGTTGCCGGCTCCCGATTTCCATCTGCATAGCTTCCTTGTTGTCCTCCAATTCGTCATCCAATTCCATGTTCGCATCCGCTTCTTCCGTTGCTGCCCCATGTCCTTCGTCGATCAGCTAAAAATTTTGATCAGAATCGGATGCACATTTTTTGGATTTTGTTTTCTGTGTTTCCCTACAGTGGCGTATCCAGGATTTTGCCATGGGGGGGCTGAATTTTGAAAAATTCGATTTTTTGGGGGAAAAATTCAATTTTTTCCTTCCCATGGGGGGGGGGCTGAAAAAAATTGCAAGTTTTTTCGAAGTAATTTCACTGTTCGGGAGGTGCCGGCGGCCCCGATAGGGGCCGCTGGAGAAATTTTGAAAAATTTAGACCTCTTTCTTAAGAAATTTGATCATTTTTTTTTCTCTCTTTTTTCCTTCTTTTTTTCAATTTTTTTTGGCCATGGGGGGGCTGCAGCCCCCCCCCAGCACCCCCCCCTAAATACGCTACTGTTTCCCTATACCTGTATTATTTTTTCTGTATTTTTCTACATATAAATAGATATAGATAGGGCCTGAATAAAAATAAAGAAATAGGATCTTTTCAAAATTTTTATTTATGCCGATAAAATAGTTTTATTTCTTTTGCTTTTTAGTCCTCAATTTTTCCCCGTCATCACTCTGCCGAACTCACCTTCTGGATCTCGGCCTCGTGTTTTGTGTAGAATGCCTTGACCATGTTCGGCGTTTTGGTCGTCAGAATGTCCGCCACCGCGTTGCAGTCCCCGTCGAAGCGCATCAAAGCTGAACAAAAAAAAAATTAAAAAAATGTCAAAAAATCGATAACTTCCAATTCCGTTACCATGGAGTGCCGCCTCCTTTTCTCGCGCCGACCAACTGTGCACCGACCGGACCCGTGCCACGGCATTTTGTTGCTGGGTGTTTGTTGCTGGTGGCGTTGTGGCATCAAGAAATCGGCGCGCTTCCTCCACCGAATTGAGCAACTTCCGACTCTCCGCCGCCTTCGCCTGCAACCCGACTTCCAACCTCCGCGTGCTGTAGTGCAGCTGCAGCTGACTTTGCTTCACTTCTCTTAACAATTTTTTAAAAATAAATTTTGTTGAAAATTTCGCATAAAGTTTTGAATTTTTGAAACCATGTTTAATTTTTTAATCGGATTTTTTTGTCCATTTTTCAAAAATATTGAACTAATTTTTGGTTAAATCAGTGATCACCCACTCGATCTTCTGCTCGCACACAGTTTTGCCCTTCTGCGCCACTTGCATCTCGCCGCTCCCGTCCGGGTCCTCAAAACTGTGCGCCGTGCATGCCATTTCGCTGAATTGGTCCGCAATTATCTTCATTTCCGGATGGCACATCGGCGTGCGCCGGAGCTCTTCGGCGGATTGGACACAGACACGATGCTTATTCGTGGCCCTAAAAATTGCAAAAAAAAACCGTAAAAATCCAAAAGAAAACCAACTCACTTGAAATACAATTTGCAAGTTCGGCACAATTCCAACCCGTTGACGGTGTACAACTTGCGCACCTCGTGTCGGCAAACCTCACAAACGGGCTGGTGCAGTTCCGACTTGACCTGGCTGTGCGTGTCGGAGTTGCTAAAAAAGAAACATTTAGAAAAGACCATAAATATAGAGGCTCAAATATTCAGGATATAAAAAATAATTATACAAGAACTTTTAATATAAAAAACTGGGGACCTATATTGGATGTACCTTTTTCTTTTTTTTGTAGGTGTATTTTTGCAGTTTAAAACCAAAAAAGCAGTTTTTAGAAAATTTAATTTATTTTTTTTTCTTGACATTTTTGGTTTGGAGCATCAAATAATTCCTCCCCGGATTGGGAAGTGGAATTTGAATTTTATTTGGATAACAATCCCAGTTCTGGGTCTTTCCTTGGCCACCACCCACCCACCTCTCTGTGCTGTCGCTGGACGGCACGGCGTCGTAGTCGGTGAAGCTCTTGTAGTTCTGCTGCTTCTTGGTCAGGTAATAGTGCTCCACCAGCGCCGCCATTGTCTTGTGCGGCAACACTTGTCGGATTTTGGCGAAATTCTTGCCAAAATACATGTGCGCATTGCGAAAGGCGAAGGCATCGTCCGACGAGAATTCCGTCTTGGAAATGATCCGAGTTGCCAGCACCGCCTTCGCTTTGGCCACATCACTGCCGGCATTGTGGAGATTGTAAAGCGCCTTGATAACAATTAAAAAATGAAAATGAAATGTTCAAAATTCCAATCCGTAAGAAATATAAAATAAAATATTCTTTTGGTACTAAATCAGATAGAAAATAATTATATAGATAATTCAGATTTTTTCAAGGTTCTTGGCTGTAAATAGGAGGAATTAAATGAGTTATTAATTTTGCTCAAAAATGTCGTTTTTTAAATTTGGATGAAGAAAAACATATTTTTAAAATTTTTAAGTAAAATTTATGAAAAATTCCCTTTCTCGTAGCAAAAAATTCAGGATTTTTTCCATTTAGGACTTATGGACTGCCAGCCAATAAATACCCTTTGCAGGTCGATGCCGTAGACCTTTGCCGCCTCCTCACAATATTCCGTGATCCGCCTGTCCTCCCCCTCCCCCGTGTTCTGCTTGGCCGACCACATGCACTCGTCCCTGTCCTCCTCCTCCCCGTTCTCCAACTTCTTCGCCTCCTTCTCACATCCCGGCAACACCACCACCTGGAAGCCGGCCCCCACACTGATCGACTTGTTCTTCGGTCCGCTCATGCTGGGACTTTGTTTGGCTGCAAAATTTTGAAAAAAAAATTATTTAAAATTTTTTTAATTTTTGAAATAATCTCATGAAAAAAACAGAGAGTTCTTTTTATATGTACCAGCCAAGCCATTCTAGAGAGGGTGGTCTTAGCTTAGAGGTAGAGAAGCAGATCTGATCAGAGGACGCTGGGTTCATTTCCCAGCTGCCCCTCGTATTTTTTATGGAAAGGGTGTCTCATTCCAGAGAATGAGTCTACCGATCTTTTTAAGCAAAGGCCCAGCAGAAAATGCGTGAAATTGAATTTGGATCAAGATTAAAACTAATTTAATAAGCATGTAATTAATTAATAATAAAAATTAATGAAAATAAATCGGAAAGTATCAAATTTCAAAAACATTTATGAATTTTCGAAAAAAAAACATACGAGCATGTCTGTGCTCGGTCCGGCCGTGTTCACTGCGTTTGGATCGTGTACGACGCGTCGCAACTTGGGATGGTTCGCCTATCGCGGTCGCCGGTTCCGCTGTTGCTGTGCCGATGTCCTCCATTCTACTTTGTTCTCGTTCTTTTTTCTGAAAAAAGACAATTTTTCATTCAAAATCAAAACAACAAAGTAAGATACATCATCCAAAACGGTAAGTGAATGTTTTTCACAGGGGACGTAAAGTTTAAAAAATCCAAGCGGGCTTGGGCTTTTGCTTTAGATACAGCAAGCCCGATTTCCTATAAAAACTACGTTTTTAATCCAGAAAAACCAGTTTAACCATTGTTGACCTTGACCACTTGCGGGATTTTTTCTCCCAAATTTTAACAGGGTTTTTTAAATTTTTGTAAAGCAAAATTGTATTTGTAGCAAAGAAAAGTTCACAAATTAAAAAAAATCGAAAATCCATCAAATCCGATATCACTCCGATCTGATTGATGGTTTCTTTTCACATTTTCTTCGCTCTCTCTCACTCAATCGTCTTCACGATTCCATTGCGCCAAAATTCAATGAAAAAAAAATGAGAGCAGAAAAATACCAGACTGACAAGGGGAACATATCGAGGTGCCAGTATTCAGATCGCAATTTAACCCATCCTATCTTGTAGAGCACCCTCACAAAGCATCGTATATTTTTAGCTTTTTTGGCCCGCACAGATAGTGAGGGGTAGAAAAATCAATTTAAAAATAAACGGTCGCTCATACACGCGGTCCATCCGTCCTTTGGTATCGATCGTACCATGCGTAAACACAATAATGTGATGTATATTTAAATTTTAAAAACGGGTGGGAATTAATTTTTAGGACGAAAGGATGAATATAAATCAGAAATTAGTCATTCCTAATTATTATTATACATTTAAAGGCGGATGTCATCCAAGGGTGTGTGGATTTGCGTGGATGAACGACCGTTCGTTTCATTTTTAAAACCGATTTTTCAACCCTCACTATCTGTGCGGGCCAAAAAAGCCAAAAATATACGATGCTTTGTGAGGGTGCTCTACAAGATAGGATTAGGATGGGTTAAATTGCGATCTGAATACTGGCACCTCGATATGTTCCCTTGTGAGAGCCATTTTTCGGGGTGGGTCACTGGTATGGATATATTGGCAAGGAAATGGGGAATAAGGGAAATGAACGCATGCATCCCTTCGACAACAAGAAAATTCAAAATATGTATAATCCAACAAAATCTCTTGGAGATTGATTTCACCAGCAAAATCAAATAGACTCATAAGTACAAATTAATTTATCCACATTTTGGAAAAATATGAATTATTCACAGCAAGTATATACAGTATGAATAGCACACAGGGCGGATATTACACAGAAAAGGATGGAAATGGTGTGAATGAGAACAAACAATAACAACAACACCAAGACCTGTCTGTGATCACCA
The DNA here is from genome assembly GCA_001026735.1 of Rotylenchulus reniformis. NCBI lineage: Eukaryota > Metazoa > Nematoda > Chromadorea > Rhabditida > Hoplolaimidae > Rotylenchulus > Rotylenchulus reniformis. The sequence goes on from LDKF01001008.1 coordinate 78,589, forward strand.
AATAGGGCCCTCCAAATTATGAGACAACAGAATACAATAGTCGAGTGGGGTGTTACGAGCTGATCACACAGCCACTACACATGGAAACGGGGTCTGGTGCACAGCAACAACATCATGAATCACGTGGCCCACGACTCTTCATTCCGTCCGCTTCTCCGGCCATCCTTCCGCATCCCGACGTTCTGAGAGGGAAGGAACAACAAAAATCACTGATCAGTATCCCAAATTCAGCAGAAAAACGACGACTCACCCAGTCATTTGTCGCCTTTCTTCTCCTTGCTGCCGCCCTTCTTCTCCTTGCTTCCGCCTTCCTTCTTCGGCCGATGACGACTGCTCTTCTTCTTGTCGTTGCCTTCACCTATGGAAAACAACAAAAAAAATGTCAGATCCCCGACTGCACAACAGCAAGAAGCAACGCACCCTTGTGTCGGCTGCTCCTGCTCTTCTTCTTCTTGTCCTTCTTCTCCTTGGGCTTCTCGGCGTTGTCGGTGGGAGTTGCAGTGGCGACAGCAGCAGCGGCATCAGCAGGTTTCGGCGCCTCACCGGCGGCGGTGGTCGTAGCGACAGTCGGCTGGGTGGTCGGCTCCGCTGGCTTCTCCGCGGGCTTTGCTTTCGCGTGATGCTTCTTCGACTTTGTCCGCTTGGACTTGCGAGGCGGTTCCGCTTTCTTGGGCTCCTCATCAGCAGCAGCAGGTTCCGCTTCCGCCGACCGCGGCCTCTGAAAAGGGAAACATGCAACTGATATTGCGTGGGCTGTCTCGAAAGGAAAAGGTAAAACCTACCACGATGAAGTAGTAGTAAGCACCGGCTGCGGCAAGACCAGCGGCGAAGAGTAGCTGGAGCATGGCGGCTTGGTTTTGCACGTCCTTGAGATGTCGTCCACTGGTTTGAGTTGTAGGCTGATGTCGAGTTGAGTGAAGTGAGTCGATGGCGGGTGAGAATGGTGGAATTCGCAGCACTTTTATAGTTGGAGAGCACATCACAATTATTGGTGCAAATTTCAGAATTCAGGTCCATTCTTAAAATTTAAAGTTACAACACAAACACACCTTGAACTAAAAGTGCTGAATCGAAAATGGGTATTTTACAGCGAAAATAATTATCGACGGACAATCTACAAAAAAAATAACCAAGGAGTTGAATAAAGCAGGAGTGCAATCAAAAATTTTGAAATATAAGAACAAGTACATAAAACGAAGAATAAGAATTTCTTAAGGAAAAACTCTCTAAAAGTGGTTACTGGAGGCTTTTACAAAAAAGCCTTCCGCAGAAATTTTAAAAAAATGGTTGCTTTCTTAAGGATATTTGGCAATCGTCGGGAATTGCGGTCCCGCGAAAAAAAAAATAAAAAATTTATAAATTGACTTGCGTGCTGAAAATTCGCATTCTAGGGTTTTTTGAGGTGCTGATTACGAATCTGAGCTCAGATTTGTCCATGATGAATCAAATCTATGATTTTTCATCAAGTCTTGATTTTTCGCCAATTAGTGATATTAGACACTTGCATATTCAACGATCTTATGTGAATAATTTTTGTAGTAAAAACGCAAAATATTATTAATATGATTAGAAACTAATGAAAAATAAATATATTCAATTGTATAGCTGCTTTTTAATATGAAAATCGCAAAAATGAAAAATTGGCGAAAAATCAAGTCTTGATGAAAAATCATAGATTTGATTCATCATGAACAAAATCTGAGCTCAGATTCGTAATCTACACCCCAGAAAACCCTAGGGTACGAATTTTCAGCCCAGTTTTATAATTTTTTCCATGGGACCGCAATTCCCGACGATTGCCGGATATTTGGTAAATTTTTTTTCTAATTCTTTGATTTTTCAGTGATAAGCGATGAACAATTAATTACGTCAGATGTCTTCATTGTCAGTTCTGTGAACGCAATCTTGGGGGGTCCATGCAACTCGAACCACGCCAACTCGAACCCAGCCAAAACTCGAACCATCTTTTTTTAAATTTTTTACAACTCAAACCGCGAAAAATACATTTTTTTGGCAAAAAACTAAATTTTTTGAATGTATCGCCTGTCAATTATCATCGAGGCAAATTTATCACGATATAAAGAGTGAAGTGAAGAGTACAATTCATTATTTCTTCATTATTATCACAGTAATTTTTATATTTTTAGTTGAAAATGGCAGAATTTATTAAAAGTCAACAAGGCAACGACACCTCAACAATTCTGGCTCGGTACATCGAAACATATCCGGATGATTTTTTGTCCCAATGCGCTTACTACTTTACTACATTCATTATTGATTTTTTATTTGGCCTTTCATTTTCTAAATTTAATTAACTTTCATTTTTTCTAAATTTAATTTGCCAAAAAATGTATTTTTCGCGGTTTGAGTTGTAAAAAATTAAAAAAAAAAGATGGTTCGAGTTTTGGCTGGGTTCGAGTTGGCAATGGTTCGAGTTGACAGTGGTTCGAGTTGACTGTGGTTCGAGTTGGCAATGGTTCGAGTTGCATGGTTCGAGTTGCCAGTGACCCAATCTTGGATGGAAGAGCGGTAAGGGACGTTTCAGTGTGGCCGTTTCCGTGCGGCCGTTTCAGTGTGGCCGTTTCAGTGTCCAGCTAAAATGGCCGTTTCAGTGTCAGATTAAATTTCAAACTAAAATCAATATTAAAAATACATTTGACTGTTTTTAATTTACCAATCATTGAATATCAAAAAATATTTTATCATAAAGTTCAAAAATAATAATAATCAAGCGATTTCCAGGTGAAAAATTTTCGAATGGAAAATTTGAAAATTTTTAAGGGGGAAATTATCGATCCTTTGGTAATTATAAGAGATGCTTATAAGAAAATCATTGATTGATTGGATGGGATATTGGTGACCGGGGATCAATTGATGTGGATTTCTATTATTGGGAGGGTGATAACTGCGGATCAAAACGGAAATTCGTTTGTCGGAATCTCGGTAACGTCTTGCCTTTGTTGGTGGTTCTTGCTGGTGAATGGGTAAAACCCATTGTTGTCGTCTGACTAGTGATTTTAAAATTCAATTAAAATTTTAATGATCTTACAGTGCAAGAATTACGTAAATTTGACTGAATAATGATGGCGAGATGTAAAGTCCCATCACGATAAATATCCTTTATTTGATTTGGCCAATAACCCACCGAAGCGCGACCGAATATAAGGATTCTTAAGGATACTACAGTGGTCGACAAAAGTAATGGAACAAGAGTAATCAAACATGAATTCGCTGTATATTTATCGAGTGAATGAAGAACAAGCCATATGCCCTAAGGCAATTTTACAGGCATGAATGTAAGCTATAAATATGTAAAATATGAAAACCTATCACAAAAATTAAACAGTTCAAAAAACCCTCTCCACTTCGAATGGTCCTTTTCTGAGCCCGACAAAAGTAATGGAACAGAAAATTTATGTCCTATAAACCGATGTTTCTGTCCATGGAAAAATCTGAAAAAATTCACATATATCACCCATTGGTATCTAAATATATTCGAACATTCATAC
>LDKF01001009.1:1373-49143 GCA_001026735.1 Rotylenchulus reniformis
CAGTATCTTAAGACTTCTTGGCTTCTTGGTCGGCTTGGAAATTCGCTTCGATCCTCTACTCGTATAGGCTAAATAGAACTAATATGCATGGTCGATGTCCTATAAACCAATCATCTCAAATGATTGGTTTAAGTTTGTACACAATCCGCAGGCATTCAAATATGGTATTGAAAATATTAATTGGTGAAAAATAATTAGGGATTTAGGACATAGGTGATATTAAGCCGCCATGTATTCCTCCTCGCAAGAAGAAGCTTTCTCGTCGAGAAATTTGGGAAAAAACAGCGAATCAAGTTTTTGACCTTCATTCGTCAAAAAAATCGTGATAGTATCCACCATCACTTCAAAATGCAAAAACCTGTTAAAATTGAAGAATTAATTGTTGAGGTTATATTTTAAATCAGAAAAAGGCTAAAAATTAAGAATTAAGGTGAAGGAGGACATTACTTTTGATCAAATAGATTTTAATCCTGGAAAAACAAAAATGAGACAAATTTTGAAAGGAATGGGATTACGGTATGAACGGATTAAAAAATCATCAAATATACAAGAGACGTGACATTGAAGAATGGAGGACGAGATATATAAGGTGAATGAAGTGATTCAACAAATTTAGAAAAAAGATTTAGGAAAATATATGAAATTCGAAAATCGGACGCTCTGGTGATATTTCAAGATGAAACATGGATATTTTCGGGAATGGGTCACAGTCGAGATTGGGTTGACAAAACACTCGAGGCCAATCCCTTAGAAAGTTTCCGAAAATATGGCACAGTAGGACCTATCCTACCCAACACGTGGAAAAAGATGCATTGTGATTGGAGCAGTGAGTGATGAAGGACTTGTTGGACGCCTTTGCGCTTTTTGATGGCGGCCATACCGAAAGCGGGGACTACCATAAGACTGAGCGGGGACATATTTAAAAATTGGTTGCTAAGAAGCATTCCACATTTCAAATCTGCCGCAAGAGGCCGTCTTATTGTTCTCGTAATGGATAATGCCCCATATCATGGGTCGAGAAGAAATCAAGTCCCCACGAAGGCGCATCTAAAGCAGGAATTCATAGATTTTTTGGAAAATAATGAAATAATGTTCCTGGTGGACTTTCAAAATATGAACTATTGGCATTTATCGATAAATTAGTACAGGACCGACCAGGAGTATTTAATATCTTGGAAGCTGATGAAATTTGCCACCAAAATGGAATTGAGGTCTAAATAAAAGCTGGATTGGTTTACCAGCTGAAGATTTTTAGGTAGTCCGCTTGCCTCCATACCATTCAGAACTGAATGTTATAGAATTAATCTGGTCCGACTTCAAAAGAAAACTCCGAGATTGCGCCAAAGTAGATGACAGAATTGACAGATTAAAGGAAATTGGAATGCAAGTATTGGCACAAATACCGTTGCAATCCATTAGAAATTATTGTGAACATGTAAAAAAATCGAGCAAAATTTTATCAGAATAGAGAATATCCAAATGGAAAGAAGAATAGGGCAAATTATTATTCCAATAGAAGATGATGATGATGATGAAATAGAAAACGAACGTGAAGAGGAAACTGAAGTGAGTGATGAAGAGGAAGAAGCGGAGACAGACGAGCAAGAAGAAAGAAAATGTGAACCCTTTTTCAGACTCTTTACCGGATTCCTCTTCCCCTTGCCCAGTGAAAAAGACATGTCAAATGCCATTTTATTGATTGTTTTTATTTTAAATGCCATCTTATTGATTGTTTTTATTTTTTTAAAAACCTTGATAATTGCAAATATGTAAAACAGCTCAAGCCATCCCATTCCAGCGATTAATAAAGTAACAAACAAAATAATATCTAAATAAATCAACACAAGCAAAAAAATATAAATAAAAAACTTATCTAGTCATATCAGATGCAAGTTGAACAGCGCCGCTAAAAAAGCTAAATATAATAGCAATTGCACTTTTTCAAAATTGATATGTTCTTAAATAAAGTAGATGGAATTCAATTTTAATAAAGCGTAATTAATATTCTGACGAGCATCTTTCCTGAAGTTATTTTTATGATGATGATAATGATCATTAATAAAGACTGGATTTTTAGTTATAATTATACTTATTTTTAATTATTAAAAGTTAACCGTGAAAAATACGCAAGCAAAAAAAAGATTAAAAAATTTATAAACATTTACCAGAGTCGAATGTAAATACTATTTTATTTTTGTTTTTCATTAGCATCTAAAAATCCGGTCCATAATCATAATTATTTCATCAAAAAAGCAAATCAAAAAAGTGAATTATGAGTTATCCCTTGTCACTGTCCCGCCTTCTTTATTTTGTGTTACTTTTTACACTATTGCATGGGATAATTTGACATATTTTTCAAATTTTCATGCTTTTTTATTATGTTTGGCGCAATGTCTTTTCGTTTCAATGTAAACATTCGACCTCGAGGAGGTGGGACAATCGGCCTCGCTCTGGCGGCCGCAGAATACTTATATTTACTTATATTTCTTATGTAAGGATTTCATTAATATCAATTTTCCCGAAGTTGAACATTAATTCTAACCGCACGAGTAAGAAATGAAAAAAATAAAGGCTACCTATCTGAGTCCCGAATGATCCGAGTACTGAAACAGCCATAACTTTTTTTAGCCATTGCAGGACTAAAATTTCAAAAAGCAAATATATGCAGAATTTTATGCTCTATCTTTTGGCTTATTTGGTTTTTTGGATTTCCCGAAAATTTTTGAAATTTTTCGAAATTTTCGAAAAAGTGCGAAAAATCGGATTTTTTCGAAAAATTTCAAAAAATTTTCGGGAAATCCAAAAAACCAAATAAGCCAAAAGATAGAGCATAAAATTCTGCATATATTTACTTTTTGAAATTTTAGTTCCGCAATGACTAAAAAAGTTATGGCTGTTTCGATATTCAGGATGGACAACAACAAAGAATCAATCGCTGGAAAAACACAAAATTATATATGCAGAATTTTTAGATCATTCGATATTCAGAGCAGTAGCGTATTTTTCAGTGGCGTTTGCTAGTGCATTTCCTCGGCCAACTTCAGGGCAAAAACATTTCACTGTATGTTACAGCAGGGATCGGATCTGTAAATTTTCAAAATCAGAACATTTAGATCAAAAAATCAGATTTTATGGTCAAAAATCAGAACATTTTTTAAAGTTTTAAAATCTACTGTTAACTGGGCGACTTTTTTTACCCTGAAACATGGCATTTGCCATGGAAAAGGGATCATCGGCATGTTTTTGCCATCATCTGAAAAGCCATGATTTTAACATTTTCCAAAAATCAATGATTTTTACCAAAAATGATCAATCTTTTTAAGAAAAAGGGCCCAAATCCAAAATGTTTTGATTTTGATTGTTCACAAGAAATCTCTTTCTTTCCAACGCAGAATTGCTCAAAAAGTATCTACCGCAGAGAAATATGCTGTATAAATTATCTAATGAATCATTCACAATTTTTAAACCGTTTTAAAAAGATGCCATGTTTTAACTAAAAATACCACAAGAGGTACTTGTCGGGTTTAGGATTCCTTTTTGACCTTCAAAAATTTAGAAAAAAATTTAATTAAAAAATTGACTTTCCTTGGGTAATTTTTTAGCTGAATCCGATTCTGACGTCTATTTTGAGATAATTCGTCATCTGACGTCACGTTTGACGTTGACGTTAATTTTTTTTCATAGAATCATCGAAAAATCAAACCCGCTAACGAAATGTGTGCATAGATTGCAGCATTATTTAAAATTCAAAATAAACATCAAAATCGGATTCAGCTTAAAAAATTACCCAAGGAAAGTCACTTTTTCAATAAAATTTTTTTCAAAAAATTTTTTGGAGGTGAAAAAGGAGTCCTAAACCCGACAAGTACCTCTTCTGGTATTTTTAGTTCTTCGAAATTCCAATAAAAGTTTGAAATATGTCTCAGCACCCACATTTGCATTAAATGGGATTTGCTTTAAGTTTCGCGTAAGCACGTGTTTTTGCCATGATTTTGCCATTTTTTGCAGCTGGCGCCATGTTTTTGGTGTTCGGCGAAGGTCAGCCTGACTGCAAATCAATTTATTCGTGTATATTATTTCAAATTCAAATATCGTATTTCTCACCACCAATGATCAATTATATCTGGGAGACAATCCAATCATAATTGACCTGATTGACAGTGAGCAAGACTCTTCACTGTTTCTATCTTTATCTTTAACTGATACCTTTCAAAAATTCACCGTGTAAGGTGCCCGCGGTCCTGATTGGGGCCGCCAGAGGAAATTTCGAAAATTTAGACCTGGCTTTCTTTAGAAAATTGGTCATTTTTAAATAAAATTTCCCAAAATCCCAAAAATCAAGACAAAATAAAGACAAATCTGAGAAATCAGGATAGATCCAACCCCAGATTTAGAGTTAAATCAGAGAAAGAGAATTGCCTTTTCGCATCTCTTCAAGAAAATCACATGCTGGTTTTACACCATAATTATTCTATTTAGGTTAAGGAAATCTACATTGAAGTAGAAATTTTAAAACTCACTTCGATAATTTAAGTATAGGAAAATTTCATGCTAAAAACGAAAAGTCGATCCTGTACATAATTCAACAATTTTTTTATCACTTTTTTTATTTTTGAAGTCTTTTGAATTTTCACTATGCCCTTTTTCTCCCTTTTCTATCGATTTTTACCGTTTACGTTAGAATTTGTCCAATTCTCATTTTTACAAAATGCATAAATTTTTCATTTTTAAACAAGTTTTTCTGATAGGAAATTCTTAAAAAAAATCATCCAATACTCTAATAAAATAGGAAATTTAATCGGATTGAAAGTAAATTAAATTTCTATTTTTATGCACAAATGTCGTCTGCAAAATTTTATAAAATAATTGATCTAAAAAACTGCAAATTTGGAAAAATCCATTCCCTATTTAATTGAACGCGAAAAATGCGAAATTTATTCTCCATTCCACAAAAATTCCTTTTGAGTTACTCTTCTTCATCGGCGACAATGGTATTAAATTATTTTTATAATTAAAAACAAATTAAATTTAAAATGTTATTAAGGTTTTTTAAAAAAATATTTTACGGAAGGATTATTTATGTTTAATATTCTTCCAAAAAAATTTTTTTNAAACAAATTTGGTGTGAAAAGATAGCATTATAAATTAGCTACAAAATGAGCCGAAGTCCATCTAAATTGGCCAAGTTTGAAAAAAGTTATGGCTAAAATAATCGTTCGTGCCGGCATTTTTTGGAAATTGGCCGATACGAGTGATCATTTCGGCCATAACTTTTTTCACACTTGGCTAATTCAGATGGGCTTTGGCTCACTTTGTAGCTAATTTACAATGATATCTTTTCACACCAAATTCATTCCTCCAAGTTTTGTTTGAACCGAGTTATAATCCAAACTGTACTTTTCGTTTCAAAGTTTTCGCTAGACCAAAATTTTTTTTGCAAATTGATCTCGCTCTGGCGACCAAGCAATATTTATATTTTAATATTGTTGCAAAAAAATAAATTTTTTGAATTTTTCCCTAATTTTTTAATATGTTCTCTGCCCAGCTCCTTTCCTACCTGTTTTCGGCTGCAATTTTTATGTTCTTCAGCAGTACAGCCCAAAATGCCAATAATGTGAGCATTTCCATGACCACCAACGGCAACAGTACAGTAGCGAGGAACAACAAAACCGGTACGGTACTCTGGTGAAGTGAACAAACAGGAAAATTGAAAAATTAAATTAAAGCTTGCTAGACTTGAAAAAAACCTGTCAATAAAAGCTAATTATTAGCTCTAGAATGAGCCTAAACCCATACGAATTGGCCTAGTCTAAAAAAATTATGGCCAAAATAATCATTCATGGGAGCATTATTTGTAAATTGGCCAATACGAATGATTGTTTGGGCCATAACTTTTTTGAACTAGGCCAAATCGGATGGCTTAGGCTCATTCTGTAGCCAACAAATTATCTCTATTTTTTTCATCAAATTCATTTCATCAACTTTGGTTTTAACGAGTTATATAACTCGAACAATGTATTTCGTTTCAAATCTCTCTTCCGAACGATTTCGATTTTACCCAAAAAATGTCTTAATATTTCGTTGTATTCATTCACTTAATGAATAATTTAGCAAAAACTCGCCTAATTTAAAAATTCTTCTCTAGAAAAGTTTTATTTTTTAAATATTTCCCCCCGAAAATACAAAATTATTGTGTAAAAATACTCGAATTCCAAAGAAAAATATTTTTATAATTTAACTTTCATTTCAGAATGTGCAAAACAATGCCCTGATGGCTGGAAGTGCCAAGCTTTCCCGCTGAATTGTCTCGGCATTTCGCCATGTGATCCCATTCCCGCCTGTGTGCCCATCGGGAACGGCAACTTTACGGGATGATTTTTATTGCAAAATTTATTTTTGCTTTATAATATTTTTTCTTATGATTTGAAGAGTTGAACAAATAAATTTAAAAAAAGATTAATCCACCTAGTCTATCATTGAGCAAACATGAATATGAAGCGATTCTCTGCAATAAACTTCAGAAAATAATAGCAAGCTGAGATCATGGCGCGACATTTGCAGACCTTGTTGTAATTCAGCTCATCAGTCGTAAACTAGAAAAACCATCCTGATATCAAAAAATAGAGCAAAAATTTAGCCACAAAATAAGCCTAAACTCATTTAAATTGGCCCACTATGAAAAAAGTTATAGGGATTTTTAAAATTTGTTTGAAATTTATTTTGGCCATAACTTTTTTCATAGTGGGCTAATTTAAATGAGTTTAGGCTTATTTTGTAGCCAATTTTTTACTCTATTTTTTTGACATCAGGTCATTTGTTTAAATTGCGTTTGAACCGAAATAAAACAAAGTTATTATGAAATGTTCGCAAATGTCGGATCCGCAAAAGATTGGATAGCCAGCTGAGATATAAGATCAAGGAAAGGGTAAATATGTAAATAATCTTTTGAGAATCAACAATTTTGCCACCAAAAATCGGTTTAAAATCAAAAAGTCAACTTTGAAGGCTACCATTCTAAATCCCCACAAGTCAAAATCCCTCAGCTCAAAATTTCGCCGAGTCAAAACAGCCTAGAATGGAAAAATGATATCAAAATACCCCATGGAATGGAAGTGGAAGGTTGCGAGGAGCTTTACTTCCTCACCCTTTCGCTTCACATCCGCATCCTTCCGCATCAATTCCATGNGGTTGTCTTTGACGCATTGGGGTCTTCCTCCACAGCCAAGTTCACAGTGAGTGCCAGCCCCGCAACGAACATTGGCACAAGCTTTGAAACAAAATAATTATAGAGTTATGAAAAAGGCTTTAAAAATTTTAAAAAATTGAACTTTATATTATTTTGTATGCCATTCACAATGAAAATATTTAATGATAATATGTAATTAGTCTCTTTCAAGCCTTTCTAAAAACGCAGTTTTAAGTTAATCAATCAATAATGAACGCAATTTCTTTTTTAGAAAAAAATTAAGAAATGCCTAGAAATATGTAAATAATTTTTCACTGCTAAATGGGTTATTTGATAAGAATTAAAATAATTTGTAAACATACTCAAACGACCCCTTTCATCTTCGCCCAATACAGCAGTTAAGATGAAAATTGCAATGAATGAGAGGAGGAAGGTCTAAAAATGAAAAAAAATGGAAAAATGGTAAAATTACGGAAAATTACCTTTGGCATTTTAAAAGCGTCTATGAAACAAAACCAAAATGGTAAATTGGTAGGGAAATTGGGAAATTTATGAGATTTGGACCTTCAAAAAAGATATCAAAAAAAAAACAAAAATGATAAAAAAAAATTATAGGAGAACGTGGGAAGAGGGATTTCCATTTGGCCGAATGGAGTGCGATAATATGAAAATGGATGATTTGGTGCATTTTGCTGCAAAAAAACAAATTCGCTTACTAATAATAATGCAAATAAACATCTGCAAAATATGTTTATATTGGATGGATCACTTTTTGAGGGAATTGACAAAGGGTTTCATCAGCTTCAATATAATATTTTATCCAATATGCTGTATTTCGAAAAGTTTAATATTAAAAAAATGAAATTTTTTTTACAAGTTAGTCTCAAAAATTTCAATATATTACTTTACAAGAAAAGAATCTGAAAATTATTTTATTCTAAATAAGATGTTTTTTTAAGATATGCAAATAATATTTGCCAAAAGAACAAAACCAAATTATATAATTTTTCTATGTACATAGGAAAAAAACATAAAGAATGGCATATGCTTATAAATGCATCTACCTAATTTAAAAAAGATTACGATTTTGAAGTCCAATTTAATTGTTTTTCGTTTTTTAGAGTTAGCTCCTTTCAAGACGCAATGAAAAAGGTGGGTCGCATTAGCAAAAAAATTTCTCGACAGAAGAATCGCTAAAATTTTTATATTTAAATTTCAATTTTTTTGAACAATTTTTATTCAATTTCAATCAAGGTCTGCCACTTCTATTTGATTGTTTGCGTCTTTGCTCTTGCCACCACCATTGTAACCGCCCAAAGTCAAAGTCAAGGTGAATTCCAATTTTAAATTATTTTTCTTTTACATGGATTTCACGCCGAATAATAACAATAATAATGAATTAATACCTTTTTGTAGGGTGCCGTAATATCCGGTGCAAAGCCGGCACCCATTGTATGATTGACCAATGCTTCAACAACAAAGACACTTGTGTGCCGAACAATCGTAAACTACAAAATTAATTTAAAAGTTTTAAATTTTTGACATGGGTTTCTAGGTATATGCATATGTTGTAGCTTTTTTTTGCAATGTTTAGAAGTTCATTTGTTCATTTGCTTTTTCGAACATTCATATTTTCATATTTGGGATTTTAAGAAGATATTTTTGAAACAAACGTTTTTAAATTTTTATTAAAAATTTTTTCCGGAGAATATATTGGACTTTTAATCCTTACAAACGGGAATGGGACAGTTCGACGCGGGCCAATTCGACGCGAGCGGCACTAAACTGGTCATAACTTTTTTTCACAAACAACTTTGAGAACTATTCTTGGTATGAATAATTCTTGGTATGAATAGATAGCCCTAAATGTCTGCTACAAAATTGCAAAAGAGAGCATCCGAATTGGCCAAGTTATGGCCAGATCTTTGGCCACACCTCGAATTTTTCCGACCTATGGCCAAAGATCTGGCCATAACTTTTTTCCCGCTTGGCCAATTCGGATGCTCTCTTTTGCTATTTTGTATGCTCTCTTTTGCTACAGACATTCAGAGCTATCTATTCATACCAAGAATAGTTCTCAAAGTTGTTTGTTAAAAAGGTTATGACCAGTTTAGTGCCGCTCGCGTCGAATTGGCCCGCGTCGAAATGACCCCAACTCTTACAACCTACTAAATGTTTAGATTGCTTTAAAAGCAATATTACTTAAAAATATTATTTCAAGAAGGTTTAATAGGCTTTTTAACAAATTTTTCTGATTTTTTTTGCATATTTTGGGCATTTTTTAGACAATTTTTAAACATATTTGGTAATGAAATACAGTATCCTCACTTCATTTTTACCAAGATAATCTTGAACGATAATTGTTTTATCTGTTATTATCGTAATCTTCCTGTTCAGCTTGCAAGGGAGTGCGATGTCCCCAAGGCAAGCGGTGTCAAGTTGTCAACTTCCAATGCGAATGCTATTTTCCCTGCATGAAAGTGACCAAATGCAGATAGATGGAAAAATAAAATTGGCTATAGAATAATTGACAAGGAATTATTAGAAATATTTATCATATTACTAAAACAGGCTAGCAGAAAAAGTAAAGTATATGAATAAAATGTATTACTATTTTTGAATAATTATCATGCCACTTGTGCTCTGGTGCAAACGAAATCACCGCATTTGTCCTTCTGAAATACCTATTCGTGAAAAACTTTGGCGTACTGTGCTGAATGGGTTCACGACAATTCGGCACCGGCCTATAACTCGGTTCAAACGAATCTTACAAGTTAGAAAATTCAATTGATGTCAAAAGATAAAGGCATAAATTAGCTATAAAAAAGAGCTCGAGTCCTTTAAATTTGGTCCATTATGAAAAAAGTAATGCAAAAATACACAAAATTTTCTGGAATTGGCCAATACGTATTACTATTGGCCCTACCTTTTTCTCAAAATCAATTCAATGGGATTTGTCTGATTTTATAGCTGTAATACTCTATCTTTTAATAACAATCTCATTATTCTGTTTTGTTAGAACCGATTTATATTCAAGAGAGCTAAAATTTATTGAAAATATAACATTAACTGAAATAATTATTTATAATCCTATTAATAAATAAATGGATTTTTTAAAACGTTCTAAGTAGAGTGGGTCACGGTCGGTTAACCGAACCGAAACCGTAACCGAAAACCGGCCTTTTAGGCCCTAAAACCGAAACCGAAAACCGGGGGTCCCAAAACCGGCCTAACCGAAAACCGGGACCCCAAAACCGCCGGTTTTTCGGTTTTGAAAATACACCCCTAAGGATGTCATTTTGGATCAACACTGAGAGAATTTGATGGACAACTGACCAAGGAGGCCTTGGCTCAGTGGAAAAAATACTAGTTTATCATCATTGAGAGCACAGGTTCAATTCTCCACAATTTCGAGTTTATTTCGTTCATTTTTTTGACAGTTACAAATCTTTTAGAATAAAAAATTATAAAATTAAATCAATCAGAAAAAAATTAAAAATTTTTTCTTTAGAAATGATGATAAATTCTTGAATTTTCAAACTGAAGTTCTAGAAAATTCCCTAAAAATTAATCAAATTTTAAAAGAAAAAGTGTCGAAAATTTCAAAAAATTCTCCGCGGCCCCTGTCTGGACCGCCGGCACTTCCCACAATGATTTTCTGAAAAAAGTCATTAAAAATGACCAATTTTCTTAAGTAAAATAACTTACAATTTCAAAAATTTCTCGGGCGGCCCCTGTCGGTACCGCCGACATTTCCCATAATGAAATTTTCTCAAATTAAATTTCAGAAAAAGTCAAATTTTTTGTTCATCTTCGTCCACGAATTTAAAAAAATCCACTCCGTGCCCAATCCTACTATGACCTAATTTGGGCTTTAAAATCCATACTTTCTTTCGACAATTTCCTTAGGAAAAGAGGTCTAATTTTTCAAATTTTCCTCCGGGCTTTATTAAGGCCCTCTATCGCATACTTTCTACTGAATTAACCAGAAGAAAAGGCCTTATATGAAGAATGCGAATGATTCATTTCTATAAGAATTCATTTATATGAAGTTATTAAATAGAAAATATAATTTTTATTGCTTTTTGTCAAATTTCTGAATTTTTATCGTTTTTGGCAAATTTTTGAATTTTTTATCGGTTTTTTGGTAAATTTCTACAAAACCGGTAACCGGGCGGTTAACCGGGGGTAGGGCCAAAACCGAAACCAAAAACCGGGGGTCCCAAAACCGGCCTAACCGAAAACCGGGGGTACCGGTTTTAAACCGGTCGTGACCCACTCTAGTTCTAAGCAGGAAAACTACATCCCATAGCAATTCTCAACAAATTCATGCCTTTTGTACTTTTGTAAAATGATATAAATAAAACCTAAAAAAACAAATTAACAAAAAAACGAAAATTAATTAACATGTTGTTTTTTTGGAGAAAATATTCGACCAAACAGTACTGAACATAAAAATTCTGCAGAATAAATGGACAGCATTCTTGAATTTTGTAAATTTTTATAATGATGGTTAATTATGTGAAAGACGGAAAATAGCTTTTCTCGAATAGGGCAAACATGTAAAACAAGAATATGCAAAGAGGTTAACGATTTAAAAAAATTCAAAGATTTTCATGGAAATTCGAAAAACCAAAAAATCGGCTGCTTTAAATCAAGGGTAAGACAAATACACAAACTCTTTCTTAAGTTACTTTTTACCTGAATAAAAATGAGATTGATCCAACTACAATTAAAAAAAAGTACAATTTTAAGACCAAAATTAGAAAATAAGCCTACGTTGAAGTCGCTTAATATTGAAATTATTTAAATAATTAATAAAAAATCGAAAATATTTTTAATATAGCATTTCTATTCAGGCTAATTAGAAATCAAAATATATGAAAAATTTATTCGTCGTTTTTAGCAGAGGAAACCGTTGAACGTTGCGGATGGTAACAACAAACCCGGATGAAAACCTCCAAATAAAATTGGGAAATTAAAATTGGTAATTAAACACTAAATGAAATCTAAAGAATGGTGATCCGATCGAAGCCATTGATCCGTTCCTTTTGAGCGTTAGTTGATCAGCCGTATTTGGGCACACAGACTTGCTGGTAACCGCGCCATCGGCACACCTGGTCCTTGTGGCAATGCTTGGTGCAAGCTTAACAAACATAATTAAATATTATTTATTTAGCAAAAATATTGTACCAAAATCTAAGCCCGTAAGAGTAGTTCAATTTAGCTTTTTGGGAGAGGTAAATCANGTATCTACACCACATACAAAATTCAGACAAAATAATTCCAACAACAAAAATGGTAATTTTCAATATATTTTTTCAACAATAGTTATCATTTAGTCTCCCTCCCGTCTTGTCCTGCTCCTTCTGCTGGCTCTGTCCTCGCTGTTCATGTCCTCCACCATGGTTCAAGGAAATGAAGCGAAACCAAAACGTGAAATTGAATATTATTTTTATAGTTCAGGGTTCTCATCTGTTGGTAGTTTTATGGAAATAGAAAATTGTCTTCGGACCCTAATATTTTAAACATGGAGATGCTTAAAATTGTTGGTATTTGATTTACCTCTCCCAAAAAGCTAAATTGAACTACTCTTACGGGCTTAGATTTTGGTACAATATTTTTGCTAAATAAATAATATTTAATTATGTTTGTTAAGCTTGCACCAAGCATTGCCACAAGGACCAGGTGTGCCGATGGCGCGGTTACCAGCAAGTCTGTGTGCCCAAATACGGCTGATCAACTAACGCTCAAAAGGAACGGATCAATGGCTTCGATCGGATCACCATTCTTTAGATTTCATTTAGTGTTTAATTACCAATTTTAATTTCCCAATTTTATTTGGAGGTTTTCATCCGGGTTTGTTGTTACCATCCGCAACGTTCAACGGTTTCCTCTGCTAAAAACGACGAATAAATTTTTCCAATTCCTTTAAACTATTTTATTTATATTTTAATAAGTTTATCTGTTCTATTCACCTGTTTTTAGAGGGTTAATTTTCCATTTTTATTTTCTTCATTATTAATAAATATAATCTGTGATAATTAAAACATTATTTTTAATATTTTGATTGTGAAAATGTAAAATCTGAAGCTAAAACCTATTTTATAAAATTTTCAAATTATTCGAATAAGTATTTCGCCGTCATTTTCACTAATCCGTCTAAAATTTTATTTTACATTTTGATATTGTTCGTTTTGATGCTGAGTAAAAATATAGAAAATTTAGTTAAATATCATAAAATGTTTTTTAAATTTTTAAATACGCATAAATAGGGCATGCACAACTGCATTAAAGTTTTAATTCACAACCGTTTTATTGTTTTGATTAATTTTACCTAATTTTCGCTCATTAACTTTATTCGAATCAATTTGCAAAAACAGACATCTAATAAGTACAATATTTCAATATTATTTAATTCACGTGAATTCATCAAATTCAAATCGATCAGTCGATTCTAAAAATTTCATCAATTTATGTTAGTGGATGCTTTTGTAATTAGGAAAGATTTGTATGATGTACCTGTAATTTGGCTTCGCTTAAAACAACAAAATTATGATTAGCAAAAATGAAAAAGAAAAAGAATAAAATTACATAAAAGATCAAAAATTAAATTTTTGGATTACCAAGTTTATGGTCATGCAAATATCGAATAAACTTCCTCATTCTAAAAAATTTTTCTTTTTAATTTTTTTCTCACTCATCAACATAATTAATGAAAAAATTATATTACGTGTAATATCCCATATAACGTGGTATTCACATGGTTATAGTAGATAATCTGACATCCAGTTTATTTTATTTTTTTTTGTAAACTCATAAATCCATTAAATTAAGTTGAATTTTTCGCAATTAATATTATTGATCAAAAAAATATGGCCAACTTCCTCTGACAGAAATTCACGTGAGCAAGTAATTAAAAAATTCGCCTCAATAAAAATTCTATTTACTTTATAAACAGATTATATTTATATTGTATATCTGATGATTTTATATAAAAATTTATCGAGCCCTGAATATTTAAGTGAATTGGGTTGAATATTTTTATTATAAATTATTTTTGTTCTTTTTTCAAGTTTTCCTTTTTATAAATTTTTATTGGAAAATAATTGGTCATTTTTGCAAATTAAAAATTTTTTTCAAATATTAGAGATGTTTTGAGCAGAAAATTTGGAGAATTTGCACCATTTCACTTGAATTTTTTTTTGATAGCTTAAGAGGTGCAATGTGATTTAATCGAAAAGGGTAAAAATATGATTTACTAATTTAAAAGATTTTAAATTTACTAGCAAACTTTAAAAGGCAAGTAAAAATTTTTCTAAAATTAAAAGTAATTTTTTTATTCCTAAAAATAAATTTTTGACGGAATTTTTTGAGCTGCTGCCAGCGGTCCAATAGGGGCCGCCGAGAAAATATTGAAAAAATAAAGCATACGCATCTTTGGTTTTTGCATTTTTTACGAATTTTTGAAAAGAAAACCGAAATAAGATAAATGAATACAAAGAACAGAAATAAGGACAAATCTGACAAATTACTTGCATTTATCATTATTCTATTACCTTAATTATACCGTAAAATTCAATTATTAAATAATTATGCTTAAATATTTTGAAATTAAATTCCAGACCATTTTGACCTCTCCCCAGTAAACTATTTTATTTCATTGTTATATCGATAAAAATGCCAATCAATTAAAAATACATACATAAAGTTCGTGTTTGTTTTTAATGTAAAATTCTGTTCTTTAAGAGATGCCATTTAATTCCGCAAAAATGTCGCGAGTTTTAGTTGTCATTTGCATCAACATGGTTCTTTTATACGCTTCTCCACCAAAATCTGGTCATATTCAAAATCAGCGGAATGGAGATTTAATGCCGAATTCGGAGACCAATCCGCAATACTCGGGAGTACCATTGATTACTTTGCAACAAAATCAACCAAAATCACACGATAATGGCGGAGAATCAAGTACAGATTCATTTAAAAATTTATTTGATACTCATGAGGTTTATAATCAGAAATTCCATTTTTAAACAAACTGACTAAAATATGTTTTTTTCTCTCTTTTTTAATATAACAATAGGCCTAAACTTATGTGTTTTTTATTTAAATTTTTGTGGAACATAAACACCAATCGAATAAAAATTAAAATAGATAAATTATCTAGTTGGAATTTTAATGTTTGAATTCCTTTTTTTTTAAATTAAAGATGTGAAAGAGCGTTAAATTTGGTCTGCTAAATTAATTATTTAATAAATTTATTTTTTAGGTAGACAATTTATATAAAAATCAATTTATAGGCAGCAGTAATTCCTCCACATTATTCCTTGGAATTGGATCTTCACTTCTGAACACAAATCACAACAACAATGGAGTATTATACATTCAAAAAAGTCCAATTGCTCTTAACCTATCAAATGTCCCAAAACGAACCGGATTCCCCAATTATTGTGACGAAGCGGAGGAGTCTCGGAAAAGTCCAAGACTCCATGGACATTCAAAAAAGAACACGAAGACACTTTACCAAGACAGAGAAGTGAGTCCGGCAGGAAACACTGAACACACAAGAATGAGTCCAGGACTCGACGGAAACCCAGGAATGAATTCGGGACTTAATGAAGAAATAAGTCTAAGACTCAATGGATATACAGGAACAACACCAGGACCAGGACTCAACGGATACACAGGAATAAATCCAGGACTCTTTGGATACACAGAAATGGATTCGGGACTCAATGAAGAAATAAGTCCGGGACTCAATGAGTATACAGGAATAAGTCCAGGACTCTTTGGATACACGGGAATGGAGCGGGGACTCAATGAAGAAATAAGTCCGGGACTCGATGAATACACAGGAATAAGTCCAGGACTCAATGAATATACAAACCAATATCCTTTGGTTATAAACCAAAACATATGGCATAATCCATGGAATATTGTAGACTTACAATGTGATATGAATCCAAGTGTAATGGATCCAACCTTACTACATTTATACCCAAAATATCAAATAGTAGAAGTTGGTCCAAGTAGAGTATATACATATGCACATCAGAACTATCTGAATTTCGAAATAAACCCGAGTTTGCAAGTAAATTTGGGCCAAGCAAATGATACAAATGTAATTGGAGGTAAGGAAATCTTGTATGAGCAACAAAATCGATGTTTGCCTGATGAAGGTCAAACTCAAGTTAGTCTGAATACGGAAGAAAGTACTAATCAACAAAAAATGGTAGAAGAAGAAAAAGAAGAAGAAGAAGATCCATTTCGATATCTGAACATTCCGGAAAGTCCGGTGGAGGAGGAAAATCATAATGGCGTAGAAGGAAGAGAAGAATTGTATCAGAAAGGCGAATCAGAAAAATCAGAATTCAACAAAAGAAACTGGCCAAAAGAAGCAGAAGATTCATTGCAAAGAAATGAGAAAGAGCAAAGATCAGAATCAGATCAATTGAATCAGAATAAAGAATCTGAATTAAACCAGAAAAATGAAGAGGCGGAAGGATTGTGGAAGGAAGTTGAAATAATTCATTTGACCCCGGCGGAATGGAAACAAAACCGAATAGAGAAAGACAGAAGGAAGTATCAGAACAAATTCAAGGAAGCAGAAGCAGCAAAAAATAAGAGTAGAGAATCAACTCAGGAAAAAAAGAATAGTGAAGTAGGAGGAACAGATGCAGGCCAGAATATTGAACTAGGAGTTCAGAAAAAGAAGTCAGAATCAACGAACAAGAATCAGAATAACAGATCGGTAATAAAAATAAGAGAATTAAATACAGAAAATCAGAGTAAACAAAAAGAAAAATCACAAAAAGTGTCAAAAATGAAAGGAATAATGATAGAATCAGATGCCGAAAACCAGAATAATCAAAAGGGAGTAGAATCTCAAAGAATGCCAAGAATTAAAGGAATAATAAGAGAAGCAAATGAAGAAAATCAGAATAAACAAAAGAGAATTGAATCACAAAAAAAGCTAAAAATGAAAGGAATAATGATAGAATCAGATGCCGAAAACCAGAATAATCAAAAGGGAATAGAATCTCAAAGAATGCCAAGAATTAAAGGAATAATAAGAGAAGCAAATGAAGAAAATCAGAATAAACAAAAGAGAATTGAATCACAAAAAGTGTCAAAAATGAAAGGAATAATGATAGAATCAGATGCCGAAAACCAGAATAATCAAAAGGGAGTAGAATCTCAAAGAATGCCAAGAATTAAAGGAATAATAAGAGAAGCAAATGAAGAAAATCAGAATAAACAAAAGGGAATTGAATCACAAAAAATGCCAAAAAAGAAAGGAATAATGATAGAATCAGATACTGAAAATCAGAATAATCAAAAGGGAATAGAATCTCAAAAAATTACAAAAATGAAAGGAATTATTATAAGAGAAACAAATGAAGAAAATAAGAATAAACAAAAAGGAATTGAATCACAAAAAATACCAAAAAAGAAAAATATAGAAAATGTGGATTTAAATAAAATTAATGGAATGTTAAAATTCTTCAAGTTAGGCAGAAATCAACGAAGGAATCTCATCGATCGATTGGTTGAAGGTCGATATTTAATTAAAAAACATTAAAAATTTATAAATAATAGGAAAAAATTAATTATTTTTGAGCAACCAGGAATGAATTCAGTTCGGAAGCTGAATTCTTTAAAAAAATTTAAAAATTAAATAAGTTAGAACAGTAAATGTTTTTTTATTTAATTACCTAGTTTTTTTTGTAAAAATTCTTCATTTATCAATTGAATTCCTAAAATGGATCCAATTACCGTAGTAAACCCCAAAGTATAAAATTCATATGAATTGTTACGGTTAAACTTAAATGCAAATTTCCCGTGAATTCAATGGAAATTTATTAAATGATCAAAAATAATAACGTCTTATTTTCGCTAAAATGGTAAATTATGATAATCGATTTAATGCATCACAGAATTGTCTAATTCCCCTGTACTTGGGCAACAAGAACGTCGAAAGAAAATTGATTCGGCGGCACATTTGATCGATACGGTAATTTTCGGGGTTGAATTGTCAATGTTGCCGATGCCAAACTCTACGGATATTTTGTCCAAACTCTGCGTCATCCGACGCATCCTTTGTTCTTTAGTCGTATTTGACGCGTCTGTGACGGAAGTTTTTGTTGCGTACCTTGACGAATTGTACGTCATTATTCTTTACGAACCGATGTTCGAACACACATCAATGGGGAACTTCCTGGTGGAGGTCAAGGTAAAGAAAATATAATAATTTTAAGAATCATCATTTTACAAAAATTATCTAAAATTATACTAAAATTAATTTTTAGATAACAACTCATATTTTTTACTCAATTTAAACAACAATATTCAAATTTGGTACATTATATATATTTTTTATTTATTAAGTATTGGAAAAATCAAAATTTTTTTGACTCCGGAGCTTTACATAATTCTTTTTTAAGCCATATTTTTTTATTAGTGAATACTAATAATGTTTAACATAGGTAAGTACTCGACATTACTTTTATAAGCAATTAATCATTCATTGCTTTATACATAAAATTTCCTAATCTTTTAATAACCTACATAATGACGCCATGGCAAGATGATAATTTTGCTATAATGTTCCTTAGTTTGTAATTTAACATTTTAATATAAGAATATCTTACAAAATATTAGATGGAATATTTATTTTTGCACACCCTTTATATTCGGGTATTTTTTTATCTCTTTTAATGGGAGGGGGAGGGATAAGGAACATTAATTCAGAATTACCCTGTTTGCAACGAGCGCTAACATAATCTCAGTTCCTCACTTGTAATTTTTTCTATTTAAATAAAATTCACATTTCTCAAAGTTTTAACTTCTAATCCTATTTTTTCCTAGACCTTTGTTAAAGGCATTCCGATCGATGTAGAACATCCGAAACTGCACAACTTGAATGTTTACAGCCAATTTTATAAGGCAATGGAGCAAAAGTTGGCAACAAGTTGTGTTGAAGAAGTGATCGAAGGATCAGAGGAATTGGCACAATTGTGGGCCAAATGTCGGCATTTTATCCAACATTTTGTGGCGGAATCAGAAGAATTTTTGAGAATTGGCATGGAAAAGGGTGTCGAAACGCTGAAAGCGGAAAAGTGCGAGAAGATCGATTAGATTTATTTTTTCGTTTAATTTTTTTATTGTAAAGGAGTTTCTTATTTTTATTAATTTCCTAAAATTAATAAGAAATTGATTGTGATAATAAAGCCATTTGACAATGTATAATATAATTTCTAATTAAAATACTTTCCTAATCTCTGAAAATAATCATCGATATTCAAGTTTATTTAATTAAAATGAATTATAATTCCGGCGGATGGACGAGAGACCTGAAATACTTCCTCGGATATCATTTACTTATCAGATTATTTTTATTTTTCTAAATTACATAAATAATATTGTTAAATTATTTAAAATTAATAAAATCAATAAAAATGAATAAAACAATATTTTATGAGTTTAAATCTGGATTTTTAAAAATAAAAAATCTCTCTCTAGTTTTAAGCTTCTACCTTCTATTTGAAATTGTTAATATTGCTTGGTAGCTTGACACAAAAGGATCATTTGATCAATTTACATTATTTTAAAATCTCGATTTTATTTTACAATAAAATATCCATGACTATTTACTTGTCAGCTTATCATAGCAATGCCTAATTAGAAAGTGATATATCTCGTGGCATAGAATCCGGCTGAAAGCCAAAAATACACCCACGATGTTTAAATTATCCATTTGCTTTATAAATTAGATGAAATTAAAATTCTCATTTTATTCCTATCCAAACTGGAAAGAAACAATTTTTAAAAGATTTTTATCGGATTAGGGAAATATGCAATTTATCACAATTGTGACAATTTTGACCATTCTTCAAAATGAAGTGAGGGCAATCAAATTTTGGAAAAACTTATGTTTCAACACAACCAATGATAAAACAGATAAAACACACATCTACCAAATTGTACCCGAGGCAACTTACACATGGACAGCAAAAACGAAATTTGAGNAAATTATCCATTTGCTTTATAAATTAGATGAAATTAAAATTCTCATTTTATTCCTATCCAAACTGGAAAGAAACAATTTTTAAAAGATTTTTATCGGATTAGGGAAATATGCAATTTATCACAATTGTGACAATTTTGACCATTCTTCAAAATGAAGTGAGGGCAATCAAATTTTGGAAAAACTTATGTTTCAACACAACCAATGATAAAACAGATAAAACACACATCTACCAAATTGTACCCGAGGCAACTTACACATGGACAGCAAAAACGAAATTTGAGCGGCAAAAAAGATTTGGCATAAACACATCGTTAGAGAAAAAAAGAGTACGAGAGAGTGCGGAAAAGAAAAAGAGTAAATGTGTGCTGACTACAGA
Organism: Rotylenchulus reniformis; assembly: GCA_001026735.1. Classification (NCBI taxonomy): domain Eukaryota; kingdom Metazoa; phylum Nematoda; class Chromadorea; order Rhabditida; family Hoplolaimidae; genus Rotylenchulus; species Rotylenchulus reniformis. The sequence goes on from LDKF01001009.1 coordinate 21,966, forward strand.
ACGTAAGAATCACGAAAAGCCGAACTACTCATTACGAAAAGCCGAATGAAAAATTGCGCAAGCATTATCTCCATTTATTTACCATTTCACAACATTCTTTTGCTAATCAATAAATTTCAGGGCATAAATAAATGTTTAGGCGAGCAAAAATGAATTTCTCTGTGTGTGAAGGAAAATAGGCCTGTCAGACTTTCGAACTCTTTTTTTCAATAGGATTGGTCGTTAATGTATTAGTTTTAATTATTGGCGCACTTGGGGTTCTGTAGGATCATTTGTCTTTTTTGCCGCTCAAATTTCATTTTTGCTGTCCATGTACAAAATTTCAATTGTTTTAGGACGCATTGGTAATTTAAATGATGTTTTAACAAATATTTTTTTGAACAAATTACCGGGATAAATAAGAGTATTCTAGAATGATAACTATAAAATTGCCACCAAAAATCAAAAGTTTTAAAATATCCAACCAAAAAATTGCTATTTTGAACTCATTACTCACACAGTCAGAATGGATTTTTAAAAGTTAAATAGAAATGAATAGCAATTGATATTAAAAATATTTTTGCTACTTCAATTAGAAAAATTACTTATTAATAAGTATTAATAAGAAATATAGAAAAGGGATTATTTTCATATAGGTAATCACTGATTAAGGTAGTGATAGAATGGCCGAGTATTGGACCAATGCCATTGGGAAATTCAGGTGGAATTTCGACACGAAAATTCGAAAAAATGCACAATTGGGATTGAATGATGATGATGATGATGACTGTCAACAAGACGAAAAAGAACACCATCATATGAATGAACAGGTAGCCGTGTTGGTGAGTGGTCCGGATCAGTTGAGACGTGTTCTATGCTTTTACATATCGTACCGGGGGATGCGATATGTCATGCGAAAAAATGGAGGACGACTGAATAACGAGAAAGTGATCGAATATTATGGGTTGCTCATAGACCCAACTAAATATTGAATAAACGATGCTTCTGATGGGATTTTAGAATAAGGGAACAATAAAAAATTTATTCTATGATTTTTCAAAACCATTTATTTATAAATAGCTATGTTTATTTGGAAAAATTCCTTTCAGAAAAATGTCCTTTCATTATTTGAATTTTATTTTACACTGTCTAGATATATTTCTTGTACAATATTGAATAAATAATAATTAGACCCTGTAATAAATTAAGCTAAATTATCATGCATATTTCCTTTACTTTAGATACTGGACCAATGAAAATTAGTCAACTGTGAAAAAGAAATAAAAATGAAAAATATAAATGCCAAATTTTGAACAGAATAAATTTAAACTTTATTTATTTTTTCATAATTGAATCTAGAGAATGGATTGAAATCATATCTGATGATGCTTTCAATTATTCTTCACACAGCGCTTCGGTTTGGGACATCGTCCCACAGAGCAACGAATTGGAATGAATTCGCAATGTTCGCCAGGAGGGCATTTCAAAGTGCAACCTTAAATTTCTAATAAATTTGTAGTCGGATTTATACGTAAAATACAATTTTTGTAATTATAAAATTAAGCATATTTGCTTTAAGAATGAATATGTATTATTATAAATTTTAAATTAAAAAACCAATATGGAAAAATGATTTAACTGTAAAAATTAAAAAATGGATTTTGCAAATTACAATCCATATTTTCGTTGCCTGGTTGTGGAGTCGATGTTCCGTATTCAGCAACCGAGCAAAGCATAAAAAGAGTAACAAAGCAGAACAAAGCAGTAAATTTGGTCTAAAATTTAAAAAATTATTTAATATATAAGTTTTCATCATGGCAACCAAAATTCCAAGATTTTTATCAAATTCGAAGTAATTTCTTTAATAGCGGATGTGAATATAAAAATTTATTAAAATTTATTAAGTAGCCAAAAAAATCGTAAATCAAAAAATTTTACCATTGGTCGTGGAAAAGTTGACGAATATCGCAATATGATAATAGGCAAAATGATGAATAATTGACGGAAAACTGCTCTTAAATACCATCCATTCAGTTTGTGTGCTTACTAATCAAAAACCAATGTTCTTTTTCAATTAATGATTTTTTTTCTGAATTTTGCACCAAAATGATAAAAAATATTTTCCATCGGTGATAATTAGGGCTGTACATTTTAGGGAAATCCCTATTTTTTAAAAAGACATGGAATCGTAGGGAAACGCTCAGAAACGCGTTTTTAGACATATTTAAACGTATTTTGATGAACTTTTTTTTCCCTATTTTCCCTATTTCTTAACCCTGGCTGAATTTTTCCCTATTTCGCGACTTTTCTCCCTATTTTTCCCTATTTTGGCCATTTTTTAAGAAATTCTTCACAAAAATGCAATAAAACCCTAAAATTTTAGATTTTTTTGGAAAATTTTTTAGTTTTTTCCGAAAATTTTTAGAAAAATTTTAGTTTTTTTCTAAAAATTTTTCAAAATTTTTTTCACAAATTTTTGAAAAAATTCAAAAAACTTTTTTAATTTTTTTTAAATTTATATTGTATGAATCTTCAATTTTTATATTGAAAACATCTCAAGATATGGTTAGTTTGGTTTTAAAAGGCCTTAATACGCTTTTTAGAAAAAATTTTTGAATTTTTAGGTCATATTTTGGGAAAAAAATTTCCCTATTTTTGCCTATTTTCGCTAGATAGCTCCCTATTTTCTCCCTATTTTGGCCTTTTTTTGCTCCCTAATAGGTCCCTATTTTCGCTTAGTGAAATTCCCTAAAATGTACAGCCCTAGTGATAATGCAAAATTTTATATATAAAATTTTTTATTTATATTATAATATTATATAATCGATGCATGAATTATTTTAATCCATTTCATATTTTAATGAAGAATTTCTTCTTATTTATTAGAGAAATTAATTATAGCGATCAAAAAATGACAACTTTTCACATAATGAATGCAAAATTCATTTTTTTAATCATAATACTCGATATGAAATTATATAATTATATTCCGTTAAATAAAATTATTATTATATATATATATATATAAAGTGTAGCTTTAATAATATATATATATCTATGATTAAGTGTAGCTTTAATAAAATTATTATTTTTGTATGGAAAAATTACTCTTTTTAAAGGTGTCGTCGATGACGATTAAGATTATACAATATAAGAAAATAAAAAGGATTTAATTTCTCGATCCTTAATTAATATCAGCGGTCCATATCCCTTCATTGGAATCATTAGATTTGGTCCTTTCATATGAGCATTCTTTTCCCGATTTTTTCATTTTACGAAATTTCACATATTTTCGCAATTTGAAGCCATTTCTCTTCCGGAAAGCCCGCTTTATGGTCCTTTTGCAGTATTGGTACCCGCCCACCATCACTTCCATTGAAAGTGCCATTCCGCGCAAAAAGGCAATGCCCTTTTTGGTCCTTTTGAATTCTCTCGGCCATTTGATCTTGGCATCAGGAGGATCCATAATGGCTCTAAAAATGTCACCTACACCCGAGGTATAATGTTCTATTATTTGGACTTTCCAAATATAAAGCAACCACCGCATTACCATACTTATTTAGACCACAAAAAGTCACAACGAAATTTTTTATATCAAGTTTAGAAATAATTTTTTCTTATATTTACTTCGGTGAAGGAGCTATTTTGGCAATAATAAGAGGATATTTCACTAAATTTAATTTATAAAAAATAGATTATTGTCTGGTTTAATTATAAAAAATTTTTACAACTACGCCTAATAGGGCTACAGCAAAGACAACCTGCGCTTCGATTTTTTTTGAAAAATTGTATAATTCTGTCCTTAGGTGGTCCAAATAAATATGAATGATAATGTCGGTTCGCGCGGGTGATTTTTATTTATGGTAGTTGAAGTAATCAGAGCGTGATACCTCTAGTAATTCCTTGTAAATATTTATTTTGTATTTGAAAATTAAATTAATCATAATCTCTTCAATATAGAGAAAAAATTCTTAGAAATCGATAAAAATATGATGAAAAGAATAATTTTTTTTACAAAATAGTGAGTATGGATAACTTTTTTAAAGCGAAAAAATTGAATATAAAATAATAATTGAAATTATTTTTAATTTATTGACTGATTATTTAGAATTTAATATCATATAAGTAGAAATTAATTTACTTTTGCCTAATTATTATGAAATAAGAAAATCAAACCTTAGACTGCATTGGCATCAAAAATAATTTAAAAAATGAAAAAATAAATTAACTTTTTTTAAAATAATTACTCATACAAATAATAAATAAAGCTCACTTGACCATATCTTCTACAAAATTAAGACAATTCCGGTTCAACAAATGGTAATTTTGGTGTCGATAGCCCTGATCTTCGATAAGCCGATCAACTTCGGCCCTGATCTGGTCCAAATCCATTTTTGTGCTCACATTCAGCACTTTTTCCCTCTGTCTTTTGTAAATTCCATAAAGTTCCAAGTCATTGATTTCGTCCGTTCCGAAGATGGTAACATGCTCTGTTTCCGTAGGTAAACATTCGAGAAAGTGGAATTCTGCGGGAAGATTTATTATTGATGGTAACCGCATTTTTAATTAAAATCCAGTTGCAAATGCAAATTTCGCGGATTTTTATAAGTTTAAACTTTAAATAAGTTAAATTTTTCATCTTCATAATACAACAAAATTTATAGATAGAAAACGGATTTTTGTTAGTTGTTTTAACCTTTAATTTTTGAACTCCAACCTTCCCTCTAATTTTTTGATATATTTTATTTATTTTTATTTCGAGTAGTTAAGGAATTATGCAAGGGGAATTGTTATTTTTTTAGCTTTTAAATCATATATAAAAATTTTAAATTCATTAGAACCTAAAACACATTGTAAGACAGTAAATCAAAAGACACTTGTTGTTATTTTTTTGAAACAAAACTTTTTTGAAAAGATATTGAACGAAAAATAAATATCAAGAAAATTCACAGTAAAGATAAAATGAATAAATTTATTTTATTAGATGTTATCACCTGTGTCACAAACTAATACACCGGCATGAAACGCCCAACTTCTAGTAATCTTTGGCGACTAAAAATATTAAAAATGAGAATAATACTCTAAAGCTATGCTTCTAATTTGTGCATATTTATAAAATAATATCATTGTTTAATTAATTTTTTTAATTTTTAAAATTATCTGCCATTGGAACTCGTTTTAGAACTTTTTTTTTTGTAATTTTAAATGCATAAATAGCTTTACAAATAAAATAAACATAAATTTGTGATTAGATAGAACACAATTTTGATAGTGCCACAACCATCGGCCGATAATAAATTTGTTTTGATAAAGAATATAACAAATACCAATAGAATATTCATCTGAAATTCAAAGTATGAATATAAAATTAAATATAGAAAAACCCGAAGTTTTTTTTTTATTATACTGTAAAATCGAAACAGTTGATATAGCCAAAATAGTGAAAAAAAATTTAACTAATAAATCATGATTGTTTATTCATTTTTGATTTGCATAAAAAAGGAAATTATATGAATCATTTTTCTAAGTAATATTATGCCGGGTTATTAAAAGTTTCACAAATGGAGTTAAAAGACATATTTCAGGCACAAACTAAAAGCAAAATAATATTTTTTTAACAGAGTTAGTAAGAATTTCAATTTTTCAATATCATTTTTGAGATTAAATTGGGTTTAGATTAATCCACAGATGGATAACTCGAACAAAATAGAAGATAACTAAAAAACACAAAAAATTGGCTTAAAAATGTGACGAAATTGCATCATCTACATATGCTTTTAGATAAATAACAAATCTTTTCCATTATGTTATAAATTTTTATTGAATTCGTTCAACATATTTCTTTCTTCTCGATTAATCAATATGATCAATATTATCTTTTCTATATATGTAATCAAATATTAAACATATTGATTGATTTCATGCCATAATTACAAATTTTCATGAAATGTACAGTTTGAAATTTGCGAACACAAAATCGATATATATATTAAAAACATACCTAATACATTAACTTGGGTATCTTATATTTGGTGATAGATGTTAAAAGGGCTATAATACAAAAAAGCAAGCCTGCATATTTTTTTCGACTTTGCTTGTTCAAAATAAAAGATAACGTGCAAAAAAAGCACGAAAATTTCTGAATTTTTTTCCAAACTTTTCGAAAAACGAGTATTTCCGAAAATTTCAAAAAATAATTTAATTGTAATTCAATCTGCTTATATCTTGCCTTATATATTTTTTGCCTGATGCTCAAAATTTTATATTTGACTCTAACTCTAGCATTTTTAACGTATTAACCCTTTTCTATTCATATTTTACAATCTTTGTATTTATAATAATAATTGGCACGAAAGTAATAATTTTTTAAAATATGTATTATGTTATGATATAATATATATCACGTTAATTTTATCATATGCCGCTCGCCTATTTCCATGCCATTCCCATCGATTCATTTTTGTTTGTTTATGCATTTGTATAATACATATTAGATATTCAAAGAAAACTGAATTTAGTCTATGCATATCCGTTAATTAAAATAAATATAATTTTGTTTTCTTCAATATTTACATACATATAGATTTACTTATAGAAGCTAATAACTCCGGTTACTTCATATAATTGGAAATTAAAATATACGAATTTAATTATTATTTTTTACCTTTATCTGACTTTTTAAATTCTTAGTATCGAGTTAGTAACTAGTTTTTGTTTTTCGTATCTTATTTTGAATACTAAATAATTAAAAATGGACATAAGAAACTGATTAATTATCAATTTTTCCATATATCCTTGAAATTTTGCTATGGTGCTAGGAATTTTCGGCTCCTTATAATTTTTCCATTTTTGGAATAAATCAATGACATGTTCATTGCATCACTTAAAGTTGTATAATATATAGTAAAAATTAGATCAATTAGATCCAGTATCAAAAAACTCACCTATGATTTTCTTTTTGCGAAAATAGTCCCCTTCATAAAATATCGAAAAAATGTACTTTTCGTCTATCAAAGTCATCCCAAAAAGGTAATCAAATTTAATCGATGCGGTTTCTTTTGCTTCCGATACTGCTCCAACTTGTTATTGTTCTCCAAAAATGCGAAACTATGGAGATACTTCGAAGGTTAATCAGTCGGACAGATGATCCGGAACATTCGGCAAATCCAGAAGAACGAATGACATTTTTGAGGGAAAAGATCAAAAGATTGGAGAATGAATTGGCAGCAAATATTTATGGGATGAGTGCGCAACGGAGATGTCGGAAAGCCATCGAAATTGCTGTGACCAAAATGAGGTATATAAATGTGGAACATATTTAGGTACCAATAATTAATTTTACATTGATAAACAAATAGATATATGCTTATTTATATCTAAGAAGAGTGGAATTTGTTTTTTTTGGTAAATAAATAAGAGGAATTATTCGCAAAAAGGTCCATAAATCTGTTTTTATATAGGTTAGAATTGGAACTGAAGATTGAGTGGTGCAATTCGGTGGACGCTCTATCCAAAGCTCACACAGACCCTGACCAAAAAGAACTGTTGCAGAAGGAGACCGAATCGTTGATTAAGGTGGCAAAAATAAATTTCAAAGTTTATTAAATGTTCAATTTTATTTACGTCAGATTTTAATTAAAGATGAACTTGTAATTAATTTCAGGCAGTGAAGCACCTGGATAGCTGTATTTTTGTATATCGAAGAGCATCTATGAGTTTGAATGTTGAAGGGGAGCTTGAAGTAAACAGCGCGCACATGGACTTGAAGGTGGGTTAAAAATAATTGTTGTGTTCAAAACTTGAAATGAGCCATTTGAGCCTGAAATGATGTGTTTTTCAAAACGAGTACGAATTTTACCGATTAATAGGTAAGATAAAAAATTTGGTGTAATTTTTTGGACCCCGATAAAAAAATTTAAAAAAATTCCTTTGAATTAAAAAAAGTTAGAGAAAAATCAGGCATCATTCTTTTCATATTTTTGTCCTTTAAAGATATACAGGGGTTTGCATTTTAGCAAGGGTTCACAAAGTTCATATTGGCTTAAAAATCTATTTTTGAAGGAACCGCGCTACTCCAATGCTCTGATCCAATTCATAGCGGAGAGTGCTGATTTGTTGTTTACCAGGATCAGAATGGGAACCAGAGTGGAGTACCCGAATGCGCAGAACTATAACTTCTTCGAAGAGCTCATTGAGGTAGGCATTGCTATAGAAAAGAGTGGAAATGGGTATAATAAAGTAGAGGTTAAAAATTATAAAAAACTATAAATTAAAGGTTAAAACGCAATAAAATCACATAAGATACAGATGAATAGACAGAATACTTTCGAGTTGAAAGTTCTCTGAAATTTAGAAATGAACTCGTGAATATAATCACTAGTCTGGGGATCAAAGGACGAATCTTTCTCGGCTCGAGAATCTCGAAAAATTATTAGCAAAAAGAGACTAAGGACTATTAATAGCTGAGAAAGAATAAACAAAAATACTGTCAATGCTTTGTCTATGAGTAATTAAGATATTTAATTTAGAGATAAAACAAAATTTTATGCAAATTCCATAGGAGCTAGCGGACACACGGCACCCTGAGAAGGTGGTGAAGGAAATGGAATTTTCGCTGAACAAAAAGGAACAAATGAAGGACTTCGAAGCTCTGTTGGGACCCAATGGCGTTTTACGACATTCGGGCGAGTTTTAAATTTGGCTCGAAAAACATTATGCACAGTAAAAACAACCTTATACTCTAGGAGTTCTGCTCAGAACCCGCAAAATTGGCGTAGACGGGATCATTGAGCCAGCCGGAGTGCAGAAAGTCAAAAAGGGTTTTTGGAAGAGCACAATGATGGAAAAGTTATACAGGTGAAAAATATGCATAGCTCGATAAAATATTTTGACATTATTGCACAGATTAAGCATTTATTCAAAAAAAATTTAGTAGAATAATTTCCTTTGATAAAATAAATAAATAGTGAAGGATGTTTTATTGGTTTTTATTTATTTTTTAACTTTTCTTACAGGGTTAGCAACCTGAAAACTGAAGCCACTTTTGAGGTTCGGTTGGTGTATTCGGAACATCGCAAAAAGTTCACTAATGAGAAAGGCAAGCAAACATCAAAAAGCCCACCCCCGAAACTGTTGTCGCTGACCATCAGTAACTTGGACAGCAAAAATTGTTGCAGTTAAGCTCCAACCGCCTGAATAAGAAATTGATAACGAGAAATCATAAAAAAATAATAATATGCCAATAGATTAAAAATAATAAAAAAATATATAAATTAATTTTTGAATATAAAATTTTTAAAAATGAGTTAGTTAGTTAGAGATAACCGAATTGGCCAAATGGAAATATGAGCGCACTCTAGTAAGTCATAAATCATTATGTTGGCCAAACTATGGTCATAGATATTATATAATTTCTCATTTTTTAATATTAAAATTCAAATTGCTAGTTGAATGAGCTGAACATTATTATAATCAATAATCATAATGGTCAAAGTAAAATTTTGTATTCGATTCGTTACATATGTATTAATCATACATATATTATTTTTTATAAAAAAATCTCCGCAACCAAGTGTATCCCTGGTCCAAATTTATTGTCAAAAAAGCGAAATTCATAAATAATAAAAAGAAAAATCCGAAAGCATGATGTGATAAATCCATATTCTTCTCAATATTGAAGACAGCAGACTCCAGTACTAGCACATGCATAACCCGAACCGCATTGATTATCGTCATTTTCCGAGGAACATCCTGAAAGATGAGGAAAATGTATTTTATAAATCAATTCCTTATCGATTTTGATAGAAGTCATGAATTGTGTTGTTGGAATATCTTTTTATAATATATGAACATGTCTTATAGGAAATATTGCACCAATAAGAGATACATTTAATGGATTCGTAAATAACATTTTTAAAATTTCTAGAAGTATAACCAAAATATTTGGAAGCATAACCATATAAATAGGTAATACTCACGTGTTGTTGTGCACATAGATTCTGGATTGGCAATTTGAGAGGGCGAACTGTGTGTTTGTGTTGGATTTGTTGAGACTGTTAAGATAAAAACCATTAAATATTATATCAAGGATAAGATATAAAATATTAATCCTAATATAAAAAAAGGCAAGAATATATTGAGGTTTTTCATTAATATTTAGTCTAAAAAGGAAGGATAACCAGATAAAAACCAATATAAGACTCAGGATTGTATCAAGATTGTATATCTCAACTTTCTCAATTCGGGATTAACAAACTCTCGAGAAGCATATGAGCCATTATAGTGACTAATAATGATTATTATAACCCATAATTGTAAGGAAGCTAACCTCCATTAGGATTATTGTACGGATACTGTTGGACACTAGCGGACGGAACATTGTTGACGTTCATATTCATCGGCGAAGGGTTGTAGGCACTGGCAATTGTGTAATAAGACGGATTTGTCGGGTTAGTATTCAGTGGGTAATTTGTTGGACTAGTGATTGGATATGGATTATTGTACCCATTTGGATAATTATGGTTGTAGCCGTTTGTCGGACTGTAGTTATTATTTGGGTAGTTAGCGGAATTGATGCCATTATTCTGATAGTTCGGCGGATTATATCCATTAGAGTAATTTGGAGTATATCCATTAATCGGATAGTTCTGATTATATCCATTATTCGCGTAGTTTGGATTATATCCATTGGGGTAGTTTTGATTATATCCATTATTCGGGTAGTTCGGATTATATCCATTATTGTATCCATTATTCGGATATATCGGATTCGCACTATATGGATAATTCTGAGCACCATTCGAAGGATTGCGGTTATTGCTGTCTGGATAGTTGAACGTTGGATTTCTGTTGGATGGATTGTTAGGGTTATAGCCATTTGTTGGATAGGTAGGATTTGTGTTGGTGCCATAGGGATAATTGTTGTTCGGATAAGTGGCTGGATAATACGGGTTGTAATTATTGTTGTTATTGTAAGGTGGAGAGTTCGGATTAGGATTGTATTGGGTTGTGTTGGGGTATAGATTATTCGGATTATAATTTGTGTTCGGATTATATCCATTAGGGTAATTCGAATTATATCCGTTAGGATTGTTCGGATAATATCCATTAGGGTAGTTCGGATTATATCCATTATTAGGGTAGTTTGGATTATATCCATTATTCGCGTAGTTTGGATTATAACCATTCGGGTAATTCGGATTATATCCATTAGGGTAGTTCGGATTATATCCATTATTCGCGTAGTTTGGATTATATCCATTATTTGGGTAGTTTGGATTATATCCATTATTTGGGTAGTTTGGATTATATCCATTATTCGGGTAGTTTGGATTATATCCATTAGGATTGTTTGGATTATAGCCATTACTGTATGGATAATTCGGATTGTAGTTCAAGTTAGGGTAGTTCGGATTGTTGTTGTAAGGATAATTTTGATTCGTATTATTCGGATAATAAGGGAAGTTTTGATTAGGATTATAAGCGTATGGATTTGTATTGAATGGATTATTCGGATTGTAGTTGGGATTGCTGTTGTAAGGATTATTCGGATAATAAGGGAAGTTTTGATTAGGATTATAAGCGAATGGATTTGTATTGGATGGATTATTCGGATTGTAGTTGGGATTGCTGTTGTAAGGATTATTCGGATTATAAATAGGGTTATTGGTAGGGTAGTTTGGGTTGTAGTTAGAATTGCCGTTGAAAGGGTAGTTCGGATTGCTGTTATTCGGATAATAAGGATAATAAGGGTAGTTCGGGATGCTGTTGTAAGGGTAATTGTAAGGTGGATAGTTGTTGTTGCTATTTAAAGGATAATTTGGATTGGTGTTATTCGGATAATAAGGGTACGGGTTTGCATTGTATGGATAATTCGGATTGTAGTTCGGGTTGTTGTAAGGGTAGGATGGATTATTGTAGTTGTAAGGATAAGTTGGATTACTGTAGTTCGGATAATATGGATAATTTGGATTATTGTTATACGGATAATTTGGATTAGAGTACGGATTGTTGTTGTAAGGGTAATTGGGATTATAGTACGGGTTGTTGTTGTTGTAAGGATAATTTGGATTACTGTAGTTAGGAGAATATGGATAATTTGGAATATTGTTATAAGGATAGTTGGGATTGTAGTTCGGGTTGTAATTGTTATTGTAAGGGTAATTCGGATTGTAACTCGAGTTGTTATTGTTGTTATAAGGATAATTCGGATTGTTATAATTCGAATAATTCGGAATGTAGTTCGGATAGTTAGAGTTCGTATTGTATGGATAGTTCGGGTTGTAATTCGGATTAGTATATGGATAGTTATTATTCACATTGTTGTTGGGATTGTTCGGATCGTAATTGGTGTATGGATTATTGTAGATCTGGGCAACAACATACGGACATAAAAATCCAACAAATAAGACCACAATCAAGTTCATTTTTCAAAAGAATGAAAGCAAAATTTTTAGTGATTCTGAGCCCAAAAATTTCAATAGTGAAGCTGAACAAATAATAGACTTTCTGATGAAATTGGGCATTTACGTAACTTTAAAGTTGAATACATACAAATGAAAGCCAATGAAATTTGAATTTTACAAATTTCATTAAAATTATATTACTAAGTAGGTTGAAATTTTTTTCCTTTTCATTTTACATCATAATCATATGTATTTATTTAAATTTTTTAAAAGTAAATTGCAGTATAAATGGGTAAATTATTTTCCGAATATAATCTCCGTAGAATCAGTCAATCCTTCGATAATAGAATTATGTTAAAAAATGAATCAAGAAAACTAAAACTAATGAAATGATATATATTTTTGAATTTTATTTTTATGTTTTTTTTTTTCATTCATTAACCTTGCCCACAATTCATCCAAAAAAAGTTTTTAATGTGATTTTTTACGAATGTGAATTTTTTTTATCAAATATTCGAGAACACTTTTCTGAAAACATTCAACTTTAACTTTCACATTATTCAACTCATTATAGATTCTTCTCGCATTTTCGCTATTTTTTTTAGTGAATCATCGGCATCCATGGGAAATTTTTCATAATATATACCTCTTTGTTAAATTCTCTCCCGTTTGCCCAATTCTTCTTTCATTTGATATAATTAATCCCCTTCTATGTATGTATAATATATAGATATTTTTGCAGTTTATAAATATTTAGCTAGTCAAGCTTATTATTTATAGAGCTTCAGAAATGACTAGATCTGCTTTACAAGACATCAAGCGAAATTGAAATTTATTATACCATTTTTGGTTTATCGCATTTTACATCTCATTTTTTCTTTGCCAGTTCTTATCCGAATTGTCAGGATGTTTCGGCGGAGTGGTCCACATTAATCAATCTATTATAAGCTACTTAAAATTCAACCCTTACCATGTCTCGTTGACCATAGAAATGAATACCAACGAATCTAAGTTTGCAACAATAATCGACCTAAAAGGCGCGGAAAACAACTTTTCCAAGCGGATTGGAGTCAACAGGCACTCAAAAGGGCTGAGAAAATTTCGAGAATTCTCGAATTCTAAATTATTATGTATGTTTTTTTCTACTAATGCTTATTAGGTATTGCCAGTTGAAAAACAATAACAATAAAGATGATGTAAGCTGCTTTTCATAAACGATACAAAGTTTACTATTAATTCGGACTAAAATATCGGCGATAATTCAACAATAAATCATGGTATCTCAAGAATAAATTTTTTTCCCACAACATGACTCATTGGGATTGTTGGAAGTCATATTGATCCCATATAGTTGTCGACAAATCTGCTGCTATTGTCATTATCAATCATATGGGAATTTGCATTCCATAAAATTCCATTATGTCCTTTAATAACAAAATATTTTAAATAAATATGCATAAGAATATGGCTTTTTGTTGAATTTTATTTAAATTATTTATTGGCTTATTGATTAGGGTTTTTCAAAAATTTCCAAAACTAGGAAAGAATATTCAATTGAACTCATACCAATATTTTTGGTCTGGATACAGATGATATAAGCGCGAAACTCGGTTCATTATTGATTAAATATCGCCGATAGCAGCTTGATTTAGTTAATAAAGTTAAATTAATCGGATCGTTTTTATCATATTATTCTGCTAGTTGAGTTAGGTATGTAAAACATACATACCCATTTGGGTAAAAAGATAAGATTATATAGATATGAAAAAATCAAGAGATATTTTTTTTATAATTTTTGAAAAATTCGAAATCTTTAGTATCGGGTTTCTAACAAAGGAACCTGTGTTTAATATTGGTGACTGATAGTATAACTTGATTACTATAAGGTATATTAATCCGCTCCTTATACTTTTAAATTAAATTTCTTATCATCCGAAATGCCATTATAGATATCTTTGCATAATTTTTGAAAAATCATGATAATTTCTCATGCATTTACTAACCATATTACCTAATCATTACTATTAACCATAGATTATTTTGCATGAACACGATTTTTGGGTTGGGATTATTTTGCAATTCCATCATTAAAATTCCACACACCAAATCGCGCTTATTTATTTAAAAAATCTCTCAATAAAAAACTAATTTTATGTTCATTTTCCCCATTTCATCTGCAAAGAATCAGCCAAATATTTCAATGGTGAATTAAAATTTTAAATTACATATTAATATTTGAAATTTCGATTTTAGGCCCCCAGTTCTTTGTGTTTTTTGATTGTTTTCGTTGTTTTGGTATCCACGGTAACCTTTTTAAATGCTCAAATTGAGGAGCAAACGTTCGAATTGAATCCCGGAATGAAGTCGGGATCTAACCCAGTACCAGTACCCAAGGATTCGGTAAGGCTAACATTCACGCTAATTTTTTTAAATTTATTTTTCTCTATTTCAAAATGATAATGGAATCTAGTGGATTTTTTTAGAATTTTACCAATAAGTATGAATTGATTTTCCATAAAAATGTTTCCATTAAAAATTGGATGTACATATAAGAAAATTATATGTATAATTTTTTATGAAACTTTTTTAGAATTTTTAATTTGTTTACCTTAATGAAAATGATTAATTTTAATTGTAAATTTAATTATTTTAAGAATCTGGTCGAATCTAAGCGAATTGTGCTGACGGGATCGAATCCATTACACAATTAACACTTTGCTGATCAGTGATCATGAATCAAAAATGAAGATGTGTGATAATTTTTCGGCTATAATTGTTGATTCCGTTGTATTCAATAAGAATTATAAACAGTTCCTTCCCATTATGACTAATCCGTAATCAAATTAGACATAATTTATATTACATAAATAAATATAAACAGAAAAAATCAACTTTCTAAATGATCAGAATATGAATATGGTATCATTTTTCAACACATTTTTCCTGTCTCAGTTTGCTGATCCCTTCTTGGACGGCCAATTGCCAATATTCTTTGAGTTCTTGCAAAAAATCTTTGATAAACAAAAACATCTCCACATAGGCACTTCTCAGCCCGCGCGATTCATCGATGGCATCCTCAATGTATCGATGGGCCAAATTTTGATGAATGGTCTTGTAAATTTGGTAGAACATCTTCAGATTCGACAACTCCCTGCTGGACACACATCTGTCAGCGTTATGTACGAAGGACTAAATGAATTTTTTTTTGAAATAATAACAAATTTAAATTAATGATAATAACATAGCAGCATGAATGGCCTAAATGATTAATTGAGCTTTTGGAATTCTTCTGGATATCTTTATTTAATAGTTTGAAAAAGTCCAATATAATATTGAAAATTATCCCTTCATTTCCCAAAAAAAAATTGGAGCCCAATCCGATGTTAATATAAAAATTATTTTAATAATTGATTCGAATTGGTACCTGCATTTTGGCGATAAGTTGAGAGGATGCTAAAACGTTAAAGGTTGGGTCTTTGGCCAAACTTTTTCGGATCATTCGCATAAATCGATATAAAGTTTTGTCTACTGGTTCTGAATTGATTAAATGGCATAAAATGTGCCGAATATTGTCAATGCCAAAAACTCGAGATTCATAACAGAATTTGACATCGGGAATTGGTAGCAATGAAATGTCCAAGCTCATCGCTGCAGTATCCAGAATGAGTCCGATATGCATGAGTT
The DNA here is from genome assembly GCA_001026735.1 of Rotylenchulus reniformis. NCBI lineage: Eukaryota > Metazoa > Nematoda > Chromadorea > Rhabditida > Hoplolaimidae > Rotylenchulus > Rotylenchulus reniformis. The sequence goes on from LDKF01001009.1 coordinate 38,033, forward strand.
GGTTCTGATAAAGTGGAAAAAATGAGATATTCATATTTTTATAACTTTTGATAATAGGTAGTATTGGAAAAATATTTTATCATAGAAAAAATTATCTTAAATTTGTAAAAAATCCAGACTATGATTTTATTTATTTTTTTATTCAGCACAAGAAATATAAACCTTTTTGAATAATTAATTATCAGCTAAGCTTTTTAGTTTTTATAGTTTTTTTCGAAATATTAAGCTAATTGTAAATTTATCATTAAAATATCTTGAATACTTTTTCTTGGAGTTTCCGCTTCCTTTTCAATGTTTCTTCCAAATTTTGGCCAATTTGATCATTTTTCCACTTTTCTATTAGCTCCTCGATAAAGTTCCATCGACGCAATCTTTGGAATTTGAATACCTCCAACAATTGATCAATTTTGCACTGATCCGCATCTGATTCCTGATCATGATTTTGTTCAATATTTGATTTTTGCAAATTTTCATCGATCGATGATCCATTGAGATTTTCTTGCTTTTTTAATTCTTCATCAGCAATATCAATTACCATATTTATCCTCTGATCACTCCCCTGATTTGCATTCATTATAGATTTTCCCTTATCAGATTCCCGATTTCCTTGAATGTTCAGGTTTTCTTTTGGTATTGGCCCGGTAACACCGAGCTGATTTTTGCGCAATTTCATATTTTCAAATATCTTAGTATCATTGTTTGGTTCTAAAAGATGCAACTTATCAGTTGGAAATTGTTTTATGATATCATTTGTTGATTTTGAGCTCATTTTTCGAAGCATCGGTGTTTCATTAATCGAATTTTCCTTTTCCAAGTCTATGACCATTGGTGGTTCTGGTCTAAGAATATTTTGTTTTTTAATTTCTTGAAATTTCGGAATTTCCTGCATCATTGGAATTTGCCTTTGAGTCAAAAGAATGTCCATATCATCATTATAATGGTAATTTTCTTTTTCATATAACAATCTTTCCTTTCCACGTATTGGACTTTTCATTGGTTCCAGAACTGAGGTGGGACTTTGATTTCCCTCGCCGATTTTCTTCTCTTCTTTTTGCGGATAAAATGTACCAAAGAGGTGATCGGTATAATTTTCTAATAAGTAAGAAAAATAAAATTTATTAGGTACGAAAATCAATAAAAAATATTTTGAATATATTATTTACTTTTTCTTTTATTTAAAAATGACTGATAGAAGTTGCAAATTTTTAATTAAAAAATAATAGCTCTATTTTTAATCATATAAATTTACTTTAAAATACCATACTTAATTGAAAATAAGTAAGATTTGCAATATTGTTGTTGTCATTAGGTCGATCATCCGATTTTTCCTCCTAAAATTGTAATTTATTTTTTGATGGAAAATTTTTATAAAATATTACGCACCATTTCCAACAATTGCTCAATTGTTGGCACGTCAACATTTTGGCAAAGTGCCATCAATTCTTCATCAAAATCTTGCATATGATGGCGGTCATCCGCTGACGATGAATGTTTCCTCTTTTCGCCAGCCTTAACAAAATGAATGAATACCATCATGGGGAATATTTGGTGAAATTAACTAAAATGAACTTTAGACAAGAAATATACGAATTATGGTATAATAAATATAATTGATGCTAACTTGTAAGTCATTATGCAAAAAATTTGAGTGCAAAATTAGTGCTAAAATACTTTATGCAAATTAAATAATGTGTAACGAGCGGATAAAAAGATATGATGATGGAACATTGGATTTGATGTGGAATTGTATGTTGTTTGGCCAATCCCCCTGTCCCACTCATGACATCATTTTATGACTCTTGGCCGATGTTGTTCCCTCCCTGCCTTCCCCATAAAAGGCCCTGACTCTCTATGGATGGCGGCCATTTGGAGAGCTCTGCCTACGGCGGAGCTGGGCCCGGACCTCTTCTCCCTTCCCTTACCTATTTCGTCATCGATTGTATAACAATTCGACTAATAAATATTTCGGAATCATTGATGTTTGGGGGAAGGGAAGGAAGACTGAAGAATGATCGGGAAAGGGTTTATTCTACCTTACGAACGGTTATTACAAATGTATTTATTTTTAAGTTACTAGCTCGTAGATCTAAAATTCGCCAAAAAATTTTTTGGTTAAGAAAGAAATAATGGCGCATATACTTATAGCTAGATAAGAATCAAAATATAAATGGTTAGAGAATATATAATATACTGAAAATTAAATAATTAGGATCTGTAATAAAAAAATTATTTTTGTTTCTCACTTGTCAGTTAAGGGATTTGATTTTTGAAATTAAATCAATTTTTCGCAAAAATTGGCATCAAAATAGTATATCTAGGAATTTTTCTTAGATAAGTTAGGAACTTTCTCTCAGAAGAGCTGAAAACTTATTTTACTCCCTAAGAAGAATCCATGATTAAAAATCAAAATATAATCTTATTCCCTACACAAGATACCATTGTAGACTGATGAGAAGTAAGTGCCGACTCATTAATCGTATAAAAATAATGTTTAAAATTTAACCAATTTATTTTTTTCTTTATATGTATCATATACATACAATAGGATTATCGCTTTGAGTAGAAACTTCCACCATAGTAGCACCGCCAGAGACCGCTGCAGAAAATGTTAATGTTGGCAAAAGCAAAATATAAATTTCCATCATTTTCTAAAGAATAATAACAATAATAATTTCTAAAAATGAAGAAATAAAGGTTTTTATACTGGAAAAATACATACTTGGACAATAATGTTAAATGGAACAATTTCATGGAGATGAGCGAATATTTCCAGGAAATAGACAAATGGATACACATGAGTAGAGTAGAGTAGTCTAGGACGAAGGATGTGAAGCGTCCTACTTATCCATTTTGTCCAATTTTATGAAAATCCATTTCAAATTTGATGGGTTTTCACGTGCAAATGTTACTGAATATTAACTATAACAAGTGAGGTATTGGACATGCAAATGCAAAGAGAGAATAGATAGCACCTTAATAGCTGGCATATCAATCATCGTGACGAAATATCACTTTTGTTATTATTTTTCATTGTAAATGGAATTTTTATGGCATTTTTGTAGGAAAAAAAAAGATTTTCGCTAGTATTTTCACGATAATTTCAAACAAAATGCTAAATTGTTGCAAATAATAATGAAAAATTATTTAATTCACATCTTATTATTAAATTTAGATCACAAAAATTTTTGTTATTATTCATAACAATACTATCTTAATATTATTCTATCCAAAAATAGGCATACTAGTATACAACAAGAGTACTATTCTAGGAATCAAAAATAAAAATAATTATCATCAATCATAAAATTGAAATTGTAAAATCTGGAATTAAATTAAGAGAGAGAGAGAGAGAGAGAGAGAATATGTGAAAATTAGTTCTTTTTAATATCTATATATTTGCATCTTGAAAATTCTTCTTTCTTTATTTATAAAAGTTCTTTTAAATTTAAAGATGCCATAAAAATTATACATATTCTTAGCATTAAAGATTGATTAACTTTGATAAAAAATAAAATAAACCAAAAAATATTATATAAAATACATTATTACATGGGATTTTATATAAAAATAAATCATTAAATCATTTTAAAATTTCAGTTTCTAATCCGAAGTTGAACTGCATATTTTTGGGTATGGATCAAAAAATAAAATAAATTTAAATATATTGTGAAAAAAAACCACGTTAAAAATGGATCAATTCTATGCCGGAATGGAGTCGACGTTCGAATTGGTTTTTGTCTTTTTTTGGACACAAATTTTGACTGCGGATTTTTTTGAACCTCAAAGGTTAGTTTTTTTCCAAAATCCATCGACTCCACCCTGTGATATCATATGATTTTATCACAATATTATCATTTTGATCATATTATATACTGTATATTTATTTTTTCATGTTTTCTTCACTTCCTTCACAACAAATTCTTTTCCGCATTTTTGGCTCTTCATGGCTCTGTAACCTATGCGGCTCGTAATCCGTGCCGCCTCAATCAGCTCCTCACAAATTGCTTCCAAAAATAATTTTATCTTTTTAAGCACATTGTCCAATGGCATTGATTCATTGAAAATTGCCTTTTCGCTTGGCACAATTTGCAAAATGCGCAAAAGGCTTTTATAGAATTGGTAATAAACTTTGGCATTGGCCATTGCTTGCTTCACATCGGCATTGGCAACCTTTTTATCAAAGTCCTCGAGAACATTGGCTATGTATTTCTAAAAGTAAATGCCTAATTCCATTTATAATCGGTAAATGCAATATTTATATTAATTTGCAATTTTATTTCTAAAAATTAATAAAAAGGGATAATTTTAAGCCTGAAATCATTCAATAAATAAATGTTCAGTTATTTTATTATAAATAATCTTGAAAATATAAATCTTTTTTTTTAATTTAGAAAATTAAATCAACTTATTATTGATACTCTTGATATAGGTTGCTATTCAATAAAAAAAGCAAGTTTTGTGAACATTTTCAGATTGACATTGGTTATTATTTAAATGTTCCAGTTATTACCAGCTAGGTTACATGACCTTTGGTCTGATAATCCGGTTCTAGAGTATTAAAAAACCGCCACCGCCATTTTTTCATTTTTTTAAAACGCCATTTTTTAATTGTAAGTGAAATGTGACAAAAAAGAGTGAAAATTCCATTCTCATTATTGTAAAAGATGAAATTATTGCTATTTGTCTATTTCTATTTGTTACCAACTATCAAACTTTATGTATGTAGGTATTGGTCCAAATTATTTTTTACCTTCCTTGATTCTAGAAATGCATCAATTTGGACAAATGCACCATTTTCCAGCACAAAATGATAACTTTGCCAAAACCCATCGTCCTTTAGTTGATGTTCAATGATGTCGAAATAACAGTACAACGGGAATTGAACCAGTTCGGCATCCAAAAGTTGGCACATAATGTATCTCGCAGGCGTCGCAAAATCTTCACCATTCCACCGACCAAATTCCACCAATCCATCCAGAGGCAACAAGGTGAGATCGATGCCTAAAATTGGTCAGAATAAAATCCAAAATTAGGAAGGGTTTGAAGGAAAAACCATAGCTTTGAAGAGTGACGGATCAGAATCAAAAAGGTAAAATGATATATATATATATATATATATATATATATATATATATATATATATGGCCCCAATATATATATGGGCTCGGAAGTCTCAGAAATTTCAGTCTCGAGCTAATAGTTTACTTAACACCTGGGAATCGAGACTTATTGTTGAATCCACATCTACTATGTTTCCCATGGTAGCTATCATTGGATCAAAAATAAAAGTAATAACCATACCAAAAATCGCGGTTTCCATGGCATTCCATGCGTTCAGAATGTCGTTTCGCTGCCCCTGCTTTTCTGCATATTCTGCCTTCATCCTCCGATTCTCGGCCCCCTTAATCAGCTGACTGTGTTCTGGCATGCCAAGATCTCTGTACACCAATTCCTTGACCATCTGCCAACGATTGTGCCGTTGCAATTTGTATTGTTCCAAAAAAATTTCCGCTTTCTTTGGGTCTATGATAAATTGCTTTAGTTTCGGTTCCAAATCTTGATTAGACGAGGATGGCAAGTTCAAGTCTGGCAATGCTTAATAATTTTGATTATTGCTGATAACTGATAGCGAATTGCTAAATCTTAATACAATCTACATAATATCTTTAAACATCCGATGCTGATTGCATGTTTATCTGAATCCAAAAAATTATAATATGGACATTAGTTCTAAAACTGATAAAAATTTTGTTTTTTTTTTAATCTTCGAAATGACAACTCATAAGTTGTTATGTTAAATTTTTATTTTTAAATCTTGGTGTTATTTTAATCCTGAAAGAATAATTGATTTTGACCTTATTGACTTTCGATTTTCAGTTAAGTTAGTTTTTACATGTCAATTCGGCACTATTTTGTCCTTTGAAATGCATCGATTCTGGCATTTTGCTGGATGGCTCTGGAAGTTCTACGGGTTCCTGCTTGCATTCCTTGCCAATTTTGTCAAGCTCACTGCAATCCACAGGTGCAGCAAAGAATTTTTTATCTTTTGTGGAAAAATATTATTTAAAATCACTATAAATTGTATTTAAACTTATTTAAGAAAAAATGAATAATCAATATTCTAACTTAATTTTTAATTTGATTTTGATTTATTATTATTTCTCTATCAGATTTTGAAATATTTTATAGGAAATATTTTCATTTGTACATTTAATTAAAATTCTTTTATTTTCCGCAGTATTTTGTTGTAAAATTTTATTCTTTTGGGTTGTCGCATTTTTCACTTCAATAGAGTTGATGTTATTTGCAGAGGGCTGAAAAAATTCAAGAATTAAGAGGAATAAAAATATTAAAAAGCAATTTTTTATTATAAGGTGACTTTCTGAAGCTAAAAATATATTTTACCAAATAAAAGATAAACAATCTATAACTATATATTTAATAATAATTTGTTAAAATATTTTTAAAAGTATGGCACAATACCTCCTGATCTGTTTCGGAGATCTCTATTTTGGGTTTTTTGAGTTGGACTTTTGATTTTTCAGCATTTTCAATTTTTGAATTGGACACTTCACCGTTTACTTTTTCCTTTGATTTTTGGATTTTTTGTTTTGCAGAGAGCGACTTTGATGCAATTTTTTGACTTTTGGGTTCGTTGTCCAAAGTGCAAAAATTCGGGTGAATATAAAATACCAAAAGAATTTCCAAAATTAAATAAAATTTAAAATGCATCTGAATTTTGTGAATAATCCAAGACAATTGTTTTTATGTGATAATTCTTTGGAGGAATTATGTAAGAATCATGAAATTTATTTCATTAACAGGATTAAAATGAAAATGAATAACATGTAAAATGAATACATATCAATATTAATTAGTTATTCATCGGAAATCAATAAATAAATGATCCAGTTGTATCTAAAAAAATATTTCCTCTTTTTACATGAAGAGCTAAATTTATAGAGTTTTTAATGGTTAATCAAATTTAGTGAAAAAAGTAATGAAATAAAAATAAAATATTTCGGTTCTAATTTGTGACGGAAGAAAATTGAGTTATGATAATTATAGCTAATTTATTAATGGATTATTTATAACAGATAAGCTTCCCTGATATAAAATTTTAAGGTTTTATTATTTTTGAGAACTTCTACTTGAGGAGCACTTATCACTACGGGGATTTTCACACAGGTTGAGCTGGAATCTGATAATTATCAATGAATTCATAAAACTCCAGAGGAGTGGGTTCGAATCCCACCGCCGTGTCAGACATATACTCAAGCCCGTGGGGAGCACATCCCTTCACCTAGCCATTAGCCGAGCGGTGATGCAGAGCAAATGGTGAAAGACGCACTAACTGCCATCCTTAACACTGGATCGTCCCCCTCCCTCCCTCCCCCCCCCNTAAAAAAAAAAAAAAAACTATGGTGAGGGTATTGAGAGGAATGATGCTTCTTAAAAGTTAAAGAGAATGATGCTTCTTAAAAGTTAAAATAATAAGTTCAATTAAATCTAAAAAACAACATTAATTCTCTTTTTTTTGAACAATTTCTGATCATATAAGTGTACAATACAATTCTGCAAAATATCTAATTGCAAATTGCTATGAATTTAATTACAAAAAAACTTCTATGAAAAATTCTTGCAGTAGTGATCAACGGGAGGATTATTACTCAGCAAAATATTATCCAATTCCTAAACAAATTTTATTTGCCCTATTTAAACACACCATAAAATATGTGGAATTCAGTACGTATACTCAAGTGTCAATTTTACTTTTGGTTCTATAATCAATTAATGGTAAGTTTCTCCTTCTTTTAAATATATTAAAATTTATAGCAAATTTTAAATGATTTTTTTCAGTATAAGTTTTTCTCAAAATCCAATTTAGAACATCAAAGAAAAAATTCACCTGTGAAATTATTGGAAAGGAATATTTAAGTGAATTGTTAGAAGTCTCATTAGACCATTTTCAGACTTTTTACTCCCTTTTGCCGTTGTGTTCCATCGCACTTTTCGCGCTTTCCAACAACGATGTGACGGCTCAAGGATACGGAGCGGGAGGTGCAACCACAACTCCACCGACGGCGGAAGCAACAACCACAACCCCATCTGGTGGTGGTTATGGTGGTGGTGAAACTACAACTACAGCCTCTGCTGGTGGAGGTGAGGTGTTAATTATTGGCCAAAAAGTTCGAAATTCTTCGAAAATGTAAAAAATATAGTTTTTAGCGGAAGAACATTTTGGCCGAATTTTGAAAAAATAAAAATACAGAGATAGAGCATAAATTTCTGCATAAATTTACTTTTTATAATTTTTACTTAGAAATCTCTAAAAAAGTTTTCTGCCAAACTACGCATTTGGCGTTTTTCTAACGCCCTATCACCCAAAAAATGACCATTGAGCAGGCATCAGAGCGATAATCACAATATAACTCGCGTGTAAAGACGCGCAATTTAGTAAAATAGTGTTTTTAATGTTAAATGATAAAACAATAATTAGCTATAAAATCAGCATAATTTTATGAAAATCAATATAAATCCACCTTAAAGATTTAGGTAATATTATAAAAATATAAGTAATATTATAAAAGATTTCTATATACATAACTCTAATCGTAAATTTTTAAATACATAGAGGCTTAGGAAGGATATTGATAAATTGCTTGACAAGGCGATAGCACAACTCCTCAAACGGGACAATCGACCACAACCCCACTTTCCGGTGGTGGTGGGGATACCACAACCCCGCAGGGAGGAGGTGCAACTACCACCACCTCGCCTGGTGGAGGTTATGGCGGGGGCGAAACCACAACTCCGCAACAGCCTCCAAACGGCGGAGATGCAACTACCACAACTCCGAAAACGGCACAACCTCCACCGCCCCTGCATGGAGGAGGAGGAGGAGGTTAGATTTGTGAGTAGCTGCTCGATTTTTTCCGAATATTTCAAATCTTTCCATTTCCTAACAAAAAAGCAGAAATAATTTCAAAACTTCAAAAGTTTAAAGATTTTGTTGAAAAATTAAATCCATTAGGAGGAATTTAGGCTGTCCTTACCAGTGCCCTCATCACCACAAGTGTCGCTACGGTTCTTGCGTTCGGTTTGGCTATAATCATGGTGGCTATGGATACCAATAAAGCAATTGATGAAGTGAAAAATGATAATGAAAGGCTTAAATTATAAAATGAATGCAATGATTTATAGAATAAGATTTTATGTTAATTTGTCAAATATTAATTGTTACATTTTTATTTTTTTGAATCATGGATATACATGAAACACAATTAGGTTATTATTTGATTTTTATTAAAAAACTCAAACATTAATGGACACAATTTATTGTTCTAATAGAATGAAGAAATGGGGAAGTGATGTAAAATTATGCATGGGTTTTCAAGTCTCAGGTGCCCGAAAAAATATATCGATTCTTAAAATACAGTTATAGTAGAATAAAGTATATATTATTTAAATTTTGTATTTTTTTAGTTTTCAGCGAAAAAATGAATTTATAAAAAATGGCTAGTTAATCAATATTCATATTTAAAATAGTACATTTTTACCATCTTTCTGATATCTATTTTAATACATCTTCCAATGCCTTTTCTTTTTTTGGCATTTCTATTACTTTTTTTGGAATATTTATTATTATTTTAGGTGCCCAATTTTTCCAACACTACATATATATGTCTCTGCCTACATCCTTACCTTACTGATTACTATTTTGTTATCTCATTTCTTCCTGATCACGATCACTAGTACTTCTGCTTTGAGCAGGTTTTCTTTTAAATTAAGCTCCTACTCCAGTAAATCACGTTCTCCTCCCATTTCTCCTTTGAATCAGCACTTTTTAAGGATTTCTGGATCATTTTTGGTCACCAACATTTAAAATCATTCTATTTATTGATCAGATTTTTCTCTGATCATCATGTTTGTGCCTCCTTACCTTTTCCTAATTTTTTCCCCTTGGCATTCAGTTCGGTTCACCTCTTCCCAGTAAAAATTTTGAATGATTTTTATTTTCATCCGCAATTGGAACCAGGAAATACATTGATAAATTATTCATTAAGATTAACTTTATCTTGGAAATTATATTTATTTACATTTGGAATAGATTTTTGTATTTAAGTGATTTTAATGCAAATTTTGGTGCTTGGTATATTCATTTCCGTGACCATTCTTTGCCTATTCTATATGCATCCAATTACATTTTTGGCATTTCTTTCTCCTAATGATCAATCTCTTATTCTGGTATCATTTTTACATTAATTTTCTGATCCTCCAGCAGCTCACTTAAATCTTGCACTTTTCTTCTGATCTAGCACATTTTTAAAGGATTGGTCCAACGGAATTATGTCGATATTTGCGGCCCATTATTTATAAGTCAAAAACAAACCTAGAAAAATGAGTTTCGTGCCAATTAGAGCAAAAATCAGCTACAAAATGAGCCTAATCCATCCAAATTGGTACACTGATGAGAAAAAAAAGCTTTGGCCAAATCGCTATGATTTTAGCCAACATCATTATTTTGGCATAAATTTCTTATCGTCCTATCGTTAATTCATTTTCCATTTAATGATCAATTTTTCTGAAATATTATGCCATTATGCTTTCTTCTCCTCATCTTCGTTCCTTCGGCATTTAGTGACGGTTCCGTTGATCCCAAAAAAGATTCTGGCCCAATAATGGTGGATGGCCAATGTCCTGTGATTCCCATGGACGTGCAAAAGAAAGGGACTGGAAAAGTGTGCTATAGAGGAGCTGAGGGACATGGAATGCCGAAAATGTACAGCTTTTACGGGGAGAAAATTGCAGGAGAGCCGGATAGTAAAGTGAGTGAATCGAATGGGAAAATTGAACCGGTGTATCAGGGAGGATATTTGGGGTTGATCAGCATGAACGAATAGAGAGTTATGGAGAAAAAAATAAGGAATGGTCGGAGTAGTTAACCCCCAGGAATTGTCCCGCTATGCAAACAAAAGCCCAAGGGTGTAGGGGGGTTTCCATCCTTGTGCAAACAAAAGCCTAAGGGTAGGGGAGGGGTGGTGCGGTAAAGATCAAAGGTTAGGAGGGTACAGAGGTATCAAATTACAGTAACCCAAACCTTTGTCGGC
>LDKF01001010.1:0-13530 GCA_001026735.1 Rotylenchulus reniformis
TTTTTGAAAATCATTGTTGATTTATTTATTTTTTCATATAAAATGAAAAAAAAATAATTTTTTAACGATTTTTTGGAAAAATTCTAGTATTTCCCCCGGGGGGATTACAAGAGAGGGGGGGATTATTTTTCAATCCTTCGCCAAAGGGGGGGATTACAAGAGAGGGGGGGAATACAAGAGCATATACGGTATGTGCGAAGTCATCTCTTGCAGCATCGCATTGCTAAACTGACTCTTCTCAAACTTGTCAATGTTCTCTTTGTAAAGGACATCCAATGTCACTGATCCGATTGACAGAATTGTAGCCTAAATTTAAAAAATAAAGTTTATTGACTGTGATGAAACATCCTCACTCCCACAAGAATTTTTTATTGATAATGTACATATTAAAAATAAAAAATGATATAATAAAGAGAACTGGCGCTAGTTAAAAGGAAGGACGTCTTGAAAATCCGTGCTGGGTCGTTAGTAAAAAACGGCCAATGTTGGCGTTTGTAAAAAAGGGCCAATGTGGGCGAAAGTAAAAAATGGCCAATGAGGGTGGAATAGCAGATTAATAAAACTGTGGATAATATTATAAAATTAAACAAAGACTAAAAAAATTTTAAGCTAAAGATAATTTTTTTTTGTAAAAAAGTAATAAAAATGAAATTGGAAGAAAGGTCTAAAGTCGAAAACTTTTGGCAGTCTAAAACTTTTTTCCACTTTTCTGCTGAATTCATACCTGATAAAAAAAATTTTACTATCATTGGATGAAAAACATGAAAGTTTGGAGGTGAGAGACGATTGCAAAAATTAATGGTACACTGTAATTTAGTTAGTGAAAAAAATTAAATTAGTGAAAATACGGTATTATGTATTAAGGATTTTCTAAAAGGGACACCATACTGAAGATGCCCATCCCTATATTTATTATTTTCTAATCATTTAAAATTAAATAATTCTTAACTTCTGGCTTTTAGAAATTTTATTTAAAGCCTATAATTTTTTAGTACAGTTAATTCAAAGCTATTTACAATATTTTTTTCTTTCGCCCACATTGGCCCTTTTTTACTAACGCCCACATTGGCCCTTTTTTACAAACGCTAACATTGGCCGTTTTTTACTAACGACACTGCACCTTGAAATTCCACTAAAAGGGTCCCCCCTTTTAGTCAAAAAAGAAATTTTTTTTTGTTTTTCCAACTCTTTTTGCTCGAAAAGTATTTAAAAAAGTGAAAAAATGAAAAAAATGGATTTTGATTTTCAAATGAAAAGGGTCCCCCTGTCCCCTGTTGATTTTTGGGTTTTCAAGACGTCCTTCCTTTTAGCTAGCGCCAGAGAACTTTACTGTTATAATAAAAGTAATTTTTCAGAAAAAAAGCTAAAATAGTAATAGTCATTTTGCGCACTACCTTCAGCTTGTTAAGTCGATAAGTGACAGCGAGTTGAAGGCGTTCAAAGAGCGGTATCTCCACACAGTTCAACAAGTGCGCCTCACAACGGTCCTTCGCCGAGTTCACCTTCAGATAAAGTTGAATTATAAAAAAATAAATATTCAGATTTGGATTAAAAAGATAAGAATTCCACCTCATAACGATCGGCCAATTGGAGCACTTCTGTCACATTAATAGCTGAAATTGATAATTAATTTAAATAAAATTTCCATAGGAATTGGCTATAGATAGATAAAATTAAAATATCTATAATAACACTTAAAAATGAAATACTTCTCTACAACCAACTCACGATTGGGATGGACATTCTGATCCGGATCGATCACTTCCAGAAAGGCGCGGAAATGTTCCGGCTCCGCGTACTTCACCTCCACCTTCCGCTCCGCCTTCTCGCGCATTTCGTCCGTGAGCATCGCGCGGAAAACGGGCGAAACTTGTATCAAACGGTGAGCGGACACCACGAAGGTTTGATCCCCAACAAAAATGGTGAAGGAATCGGAGGAGGGCAAAAAATCCAATGGGCTACAGAGAATAAAAATGTTGAAAAGTAAAATTATTGTAAATAATCTTCAAAAATTATGAGCTAGTGTAAATTTTTTCGAGACTTTTTATAAGCAATTTTATAATTCGAAATAAAAAATGGATTTTTTTCTAACTCACTCCTTTGCCAGTTGGCGCTTCTCAATTAGCCGAATGGTCAAATGGATTTTATTGACTTCATAGTTTAATAGAGAAATGGTACACTCATTTTCATTTCTCTTGATTATTTCTTTCTGAAAAATGAAAATCAATCGAATATATGTATAAATTACAAATAAAATCACTAATATAAGTGTGTTAATTTAAAAGTTTTTAAATCATAATAAAACTTTTATTGGTAATAATATAATTTGTAATCCCCTTTTTAAAAAAAAATTTTTTTCCTAAATATCTTTTAAATGTCTTCCCCGTTGGTAACTTTTGATTCTGAATCCGATTTTTTCTTTGACGTCACTTATTGACGCTGAAATCGAAATTTTTATTTTGTGAACTTCATTTTTTGGATTCCATTTTTTAATAAATTTTAAATTTGCAAATATTTGCAATTTTTAATTATTTTTATTCTATTTTAGCGTTACTTATTAGTATTTTGGCACCCTTTCTGGCACTTGTGAGTGTGAGGCTGTGAGGTAATGAATGACCCAGCACGGTCAAAAATTAACCTAGGAATGTCTATTTAGATTATTTTTCGGGAAAATTATTATTTTTTGATAAAAGGGGGGGATATTGACACTAGGGTAGGACAAGATCGGTTAACCGAACCGAAACCGAAACCGAAAACCGGGTTTTTTTGGGCCAAAAACCGAAACCGAAAACCGGGGTGCCGAAAACCGGTAAAACCGAAAACCGAGGGTTCAAACCGGTCGGTTTTCGGTTTTGACATACACCCCTAAGAAATGGATTTTTTGTAAAATTTATTGAAAATGCACCCCCAAAAAAATGCCATTTTGGATCCAAGATTAAAGGGAATTTGGAGGAAAAACAACCATAGAAGGTCTTGGCTCAGTGGAATTAATACTATTTTATTGGTGGTGGGAACGCAAGTTCAATTCTCCGCCACTCACATTTTTAAAATACTTACTTCCAATCTTCTTTCGTTCAATTTTTCGATATTACAAATTTTTTTGGTCATTTTAATTTTTTTAGAATAAAAAACATTAAAAATAATTAAGGCCATCAGAAAAACATAAACTTTTCTTTCTAAATGATGATAATTTCTTGGATTTTTAACCAGCTTCCAGAAAGGAACATAAAAAAANTAATAATTCATGAATTCTACTGTATAATGAGCCAAATTACACTATTAAGAGAAAGCGGAATGAGATCGGAAGTGATTTACATATGTCTGACTAATATAAAAAATCACGAATTTTCTTAAGAAAAAGGGCTCATATTTTCAAAATTTTCTCCGGTGGCCCTTATCAGGGCCGCCGGCACCCTTCTAACCAGTGAAATTTCTGCAATAAATGAGCAAATTTCATAAGAAAATGGTACACTTTCCAAACAATTTTGAGGCTTAGCTGGAGTACCTTGCCCATGTATGCCGAAATGAACAAATGCTACATTTTAGGGATTTTTCGTAAATTTTCCAAATTTTAACATTTAAAACTATCTAAATTACATGCAAAAAACTGACCAATTTTTCTTAAGAAATGGGTCCAAATTTTTCAAAATTTTCTCCAGCGGCCCCGTCGGGTCCTCCAGCGCCTCTTAATTCTAAAGTTTTCTATAAATTTAAATTTGGTATTAAATATCATATATAGTAGAATAAATGCTATAATTTCTTTTCAAAAAATTTTCCTATGAAAATTTTCGATTTTGGTTTTTTTTGATTTTTTTGTGGAAAATTACAATTTAGCAAAAACCGAAAAAACCGAAACCGAAAACCGGGGGTCCGACGAAAACCGAAACCGAAAACCGGGGTCCCCAAAACCGGTCAAACCGAAAACCGGGGGTACCGGTTTAAAACCGATCTTGTCCTACTCTAATTGACACCAATAAAAAAATCAAATTCTACCTTGATGATTTCCTGCTTGTTATCCTTCCAACGCCAAATCACAATTTCGGCAAACGGCTCACTTATTAATTCCGAATTGTCAACCATTCCATGAATATTTTTAATGCCAATTGATTCGATAAAATTGAGACGAAAATAATAAGCAATGATAAATTCCCTAAAAATTGTTTTTAAATCATTTTTAAAATAATTTGGATTATTGTTACTTACCAGGAGGTCTGCGGTGTTCGGAAACCAAGCACAGTTTTCTGATTGCGACAATTTTTACTGAATAAAATGAATTGTTCCTCGGTTAGGCACGGTACGGAGACACAATGTTCAGGCCCAACAATGGAATATTCGTTGTAGTCGCACATTATATGGATGGATATGTAGCTAAAGAGAAAAAATTGTAGCTTTTTATTTTTTAAATTGAATTCATATTAAGAATTCCATGCTTATCCGTTTAAAAAAGGGTGTCGCCGAAGCGACGGACCAATCGATCGGCTGGCTGATTCATCCCTCCCCCTCCTTTTGTCCCATTCATTCTGGAAAGTTCCGATGTCTGGCCACGCCCCTTTCCCCCTCCCCCAAGGGCCAAGGAACTTTCCCAGCCAGCCCCATAATTCATTCTGCTTTAGTCCCACATTCTGCTTTTCCGCTCTGAAAATCACGTCCTGCTCTTATCCAACTTTCCTGCTCCCCTCTCTTCTCTCCATCTATTTATTCCAACCCCTCTGACCCTCCCCGATCTTCGACCGTATTTATCCATCATATAATCTCTTCTTCGACCGTCGATCTTATTAAACTTCTTTCTCTTCGACCTTGACCATTGGGCTTTGGGGGTCTTCGGGTGTACTGCGTTGTGTCCGACCGTCGACTTTCTCTCACAGTCGACGCCTTGCAAACATCGACCCCCTTCAAAGGCATTGAGCCTGTCCTTTCCCCAACATCCCGAATTTGTGCCTGGCCTCTCAACTTTGGCCACAAAGGGTCACTTATGTAGTTTAAATCCCTATTTTTTAAAAATCTTCGAATACATAAAAATCATCTAAAAACAAGTTGCCCGGAGGTAACTTTTAGCGCTGATCCCAATTCTTTTGTTCTAATGCGTCATCTGACGTCGCTTTTTGACGTTGAGATCAAAAATCTAGAAAAATTTAAATCGTCAAAAATTGACATCAAAATGCTCCAATACGTCAAAATGGACAGCAGAGCTTGATTCAGAGTCAAAAGTTGTCCCTGGGCAAGTTATTTTTAGATGATTATAGTTAAATTTTTACATTTTTTATTCGTGAGGATGAAAAAAATGGGGACATAGGTCTAAAGTATGAGTAAAAACCATTACTTATTAGTAAAGCTTTTTTAGCAATGAACAAGAAATAACTGTAATATCATTTAAAAACATCTATTTTAATTTCTATCACGAATTTCTAGCTGCATTTTTGCATATTTAATATTTTTGGTGCATTTGGAAAATTCACATTTTTCGAGAATATTGTGCAGATTAGAGACCGGACCGAGACGAGATTTTTCGAGATTTTCCGAGATTCTCGGTTCGAGAATCTCGGAAAATCTCGATCGAAATCTCGATCGAACCTTTTTGAGAATTTTCGAGATTTTACGAGAAACGAGATTTTTCGAGAATCTCGATCGAAATCTCGATCGATGGTTTTTGAATCTCGAACATCTCGATCGTTGCTATTTGGCGGTCCCGATATAGGTCACTGGAGAAAATTTTGCGAATTTTTCGGCCATTTCTTTAAGAAAATTAATCATTTTTTGGTTCTAAGAAGTAGCGTCGGAAATTTTTTTTAATATTTTGACCCTTTCTGAAGAAAAATGGTCAATTTTAAGATAGAATTTTCAATTTTTCGAGATTTTCCCAGATTCTCGGTTCGAGAATCTCGGAAAATCTCGATCGAAATCTCGATCGAATCTTTTTGATTTTTTTCGAGATTTACGAGAAACGAGATTTTTCAAGATTCTCGATCGAACTCTCGATCGAACCTTTTTGAAATTTTTCGAGATTTTTCGAGAAACGAGATTTTTCGAGATTCTCGATCGAAATCTCAATCGAACCTCAAGTCCGGTCTCTAGTGCAGATATACTTATTTTACTGGAACATTTTTCATTTTGATATTTTTTGTAACAATTATAAAAAAGACAGCTATTTAATTTCCAAGAAAAAAACCAAGTAAATTACAATTTAAATGAATTATATGTTGGAAAAAACCACAAAAAATTCATAAAAAAAACTCACAAAAAATCGAAATTGACAAAAAAGAAAGGTCCAAAAACGATGTGCCGATTTTTGCAGACCCGACATTTGCAGATAATTCGCCATTTGCGGTTCATAACACGGTTCAAATGAAATCTACAGAGGTGAGTTTGTTGTTCAATAATAGAGCAAAAAATTAGCTAAAAATGAATCTAAGTCGATAAAAATTGGTCCAATGAGAAAAAAGTTATAGCCTAAATACCATGAATTTGGCCAAAAATATTGTTTTGGCCATAACTTTTTTTATAAAGAATGAATTTGTATAGGCTTAGGCTCATTTTTAGCTAATTTTTTGCTCTATTTTTTGACATCAAAATCATCTCTGTATGTTTCGCTTAAACCAACCGAGTTATAATGTGATCTGCAAATGTCGGGTCTGCAAAAGTCATACCACGGCAAAAACAAAGTACTTTTTCGGTTATCTAAGAAAAATAGGCAGGAAAAATGGATACAAAGAATGTTCACAAATTCGACGACAAAATTTAAAATCTTTAAAAAAGGAGGATAATTCGGCGTAAGATAAGATGAAAAACGATACAAAATGAAAGAGATTATTATTTATTAGAAAATTTTTTAGATGTAAAGGGGATTCATTCTTATGTGTAGGGCATCTAATTTAAGGCAAATGCCTTTTTTTCTGCGGGCTCATAATGGCCTAAAAACCACGTAAAACGCATTTTTAACTTCATTATAACCGTCTAACATCGATTTTTATTTGCCTTTTTTTGCCTTTTTGACCCTTTTTGGGATTTTTATGCCTTTTTTGTCTTTTTGCGCCATTTTTCGAGCCTTTTTTGACTTTCCGGAGCAAATTTAAATTTTAGTGCTTTTTTTGAAAAAAAAATTATCTCAAAATGAAATAAAAAATAAAATTTTGAACCAAAAAGAATTCACCTCAAGCAAAAAAATGACCAATTTTCTTAAGAAGAATAATCCAATTTTTCAAAAAAAAAATTTCCGGTAACCGCCTCCTAGTCGGGATAAAATCGTTTTTGTTTTATTTTTTAAAATTATGCATTATTTATGTGAAATTGCTTCTAAGATTATTTTACAATAAAATTTTGAATTTTTAGATGCCATTTTTTGTTTTTTTTAATGCCTTTTTGCCTTTTTTTGTGCCTTTTTCGTCATTTTTGATGCCTTTTTGGCGATTTTTCGTGCCTTTTTTTAGATGCCCTACTTATGTGAAAAAGGATGGGGCAAGGGATGAAGAATTTATCTATATGTTGCTGTGGGCAATAATCGAAGTCAACAGAATAATAATTATTGGAATCCTATTAGATAGGTTTTACAATAAAATAGCCGAATATCTATACCAATTTTCTGTTAAAAAATTAAAAAGCAAAAATGGAATCGCCAAATATCTATGCCTTATCTATTTCTCTAAAAAATAAAAAAATGTAAAGATGTATATATGTACTTCAATTTATGTATCTATATTTAGCAAAGAAAAGCATTGTAATAAAATAATAAAAATTTCGAAGTCTTAGGAAAGTATTGATTTTTGTCAGCAGATTGGAATTTGTTCTAATTCCATTGAATTTTGAAAATTTGTTTTTTTTCGTATGTAAAAATTCAAATTTTTGGCTAGAACCCTTGGGGTTCTAATGCAGGAGGTTATATTTTTCAACCCCCTTCCAGAGAGGGGGTCTATTATAAGGGGTACAGTTGCAGCGGTTATAATATAGGTTTTACGGTAATTTACAAAAATGTTAACTATTTACTTTTATTTTTCCTGAAAAGTAATTTCAAAATGTATTTCCAGAAAGACATAGTACCATACTGAGGGTAAATAATAATTATTATTTATTATGTATGGGATTTAGATGGTTTAATCACCAATTTTTTAAATGATAAAAGTTAATAATGCGGATTATAAAATTTTTATTGTGTCTGTTAAAAATTAAAAGTAATAGATGTAGTAGCTTAAAAGTAAAGCATAAAATACAATAAATTCCATCCTTTTCATCGCTTCGCCCCCACGCGGGGGACGGTTGACTCCCGCCTGTTGCGTCCTAGCCCCTTTTAAAATCGTTATAACTCAGCTCAAAAACAAGTTAAGAGTTTTGTTCTTGGTGGTATAGATAGGTCTAAATGCCTGCTATAAACTGCCAAAAGATGAACTAGCTTTTGTCAAGTTGGGAAAAAGTTATGGCCAAAATAATAACTTGACAAGCACTTTTTGCCGATACGGACGATTGTTTTGGCCATAAATTTTTCCAACTTGGCCAATCCAGCAGTTCAACTTTTGTTACTTTATAGCAGACATTTTAGGCCTATCTTTTAACATCAAGCTCGTTTCCGTAGGTTGCATTTAAACTGAATTATTACGATTTTAAAAAAGCTGGGACTCACTCAACCGGCCGGACTCAAACGTCCTGTTTCGTTCGCCCCTTCCCTTGGATGTTTTCATTCCCCTTTCCCTTCTCCTTCTTTGTTCCCTTTTTTCCAATCTGCTGCTGCTGATCGTTGATCGATTACCTAATCGGCTGAATTTTCCAACATTTTCCATTTCTATGTATGTATTATTCATTGAGAATCATTCCTATTCTCATGCTGCTTCCCTAAATTTTTAAGAGTTTCGTAAATTAAAAATATAAATTCTTAATTATTAAAACAATCAAAAACGGATTCCAAACAATCCGATTAGTACAGGACAAGGCTTGCTTGCTACACCCATGGCCCAAAAATAAGTACACAATGGTCAAAATAAAATTTAGAGTTATTGTCCTGCTTCGCACCAACCCCTTCCTTCTTCCACATTCGCCCTCTGTTGCAGGGGAAATTTTGGATTTTTTTTTGGCGATTTCCCCTCATCCGGAAATCTATGATTTTTTTGAATCCTAACTTTTCAATCTATTAACTCCAAATCAAGCATTATCCATTTTCAAATATTAAAAACTCCGTCTCTAATTCTCAATTTTATATACATATTTTTTAACTAGGATACAGAAACTATTAAAACAGTACATTTTCGTCAAAGTTGAATTACAACAAAGTATGAGCGAACAGGACCAGGTATGGATTTTTCCATTTTTCTTTCAATCGACAACATTAAAAAAATTTAAGAACGGATGCTCTAAAGGCCATCAAGTAAAAAAATATTAAAAAATAATTACCCATATAAATTTGTTGTTTTTGAACTAATTTGGGTGCAAATATATAAGTAAATTACTATTTTTTTAATTAACATTATTTAAAAATATATTATGGTATTTTATACCCCCTCCTCCACCATTTAGGCATATTTTTCAAAGAAGCTTGACCGAATTTTTAAACACGATTCTTGACTTTTTCACCAGCAGACTTTAAAAAAAAATTCTACAACCTTCTCCCCCGATCCAAAC
Source organism: Rotylenchulus reniformis (assembly GCA_001026735.1). NCBI lineage: Eukaryota > Metazoa > Nematoda > Chromadorea > Rhabditida > Hoplolaimidae > Rotylenchulus > Rotylenchulus reniformis. The sequence goes on from LDKF01001010.1 coordinate 9,601, forward strand.
AAATCGGTCCATAATAAGGCTCCAATTTAATTATATTTATTTAATTAATTACTTTTAAGCGAATGCAGGCAGCCTGCTACAAAATGTTTAATGAACTGGCCGATTTGACATGGTCTGGCAAATCTGAGGAGGAAATGGACAATGCAGTCGGGGAAATGGCCAAAAAATGGTTGGAGATGTTATTTAAGTGCAAATTTGACGAGCACAAGTACAAAACATTCTATGAGGAGCAGAAGCAGGATTTGAAGCAGAAACTGCGCAATATTGTGAGCGGAAAAGGGTTATTATGTAGCTACTAAAGGTGCTATGTCGTTTCAGCCAAAAGTGCCAAAATGTAAAAGTAGTCCCTGAAAACTTTTTGTTTGAGAAGTTGGACAAAAAATAATCTGATGGTATAAAAATTATTTCGAATTTTCGGTCAAAATGTCGAAATTTTTCGAATTAATTTTTATACCATCAAAATAAGCATAAAATTCTGAACAACTTTGCTTTTTATACTTTTTGTCTAACTTCTCTATCAAAAAAGTTTTTTAGGGAGTACTTTTCATTTAGGCACTTTTGGCTGAAACGACTCAGTACGACTGTAGAATCCTCCTTTCACCCACCTGCCACCTCCCAAATCCTGCACCAGGGCTGGATACCGTACCCCATACCGCCAAATACCGCGTTTTTGGCCGATTTTCTCCGGCGGAAAATACACCTTTAACAATGGGGGTCGCCGATCCAAAAATGTAGCCCCAAGAATGGCATTTTTACAAGAAAATCAAAAAATTGACTAATTTTTCAAAAAAAGTCGAGAAAAAATTGACTATTTTTTTAAATTTTCTCCTTAGGCCCCTATTGGGACCGCCGGCCATTGACCACTGACAAACATCATTATTTCTAATGGTTGCCTTTATTTTCGACCACTGTACTTATTAGTCCTTATTTTTGGATTTTTTGAAGATTTTATTCAAAAAATATCCGATTTTTTAAGGAATAAGATCTGATTTTCAAAAATTTACTCCGGCGATTCCTATCAGGGCCGCCGGCACCCCTCTTATAATGATATTTCTTCAAAAGATCTCGAAAAAATGACCAATTTTCGTATGAAATTTTCTGTGAATTTCGTATGAATAAACCGGAAAAATCATTGATGTTTTCTAGCAGCAAATGAATGCAGCCTCTGAACAAGTGGATCGTGAACTGAGTGCGTTGGCCTTATCTGGCAAATCTGAGGACGACGTGGACAAAGTAATCGAGGAAATGGCCAAAAAATTGGTGGCGTCGTCGAAGAACGATGGCAAATTTGACGAGCGCAAAGACAGGGAATACTGTGAGAAGCACAAGCAAATCATGAAGCGACAACTGCGCGAATTGTGAGCGCCAACGGGGAAGGGATGGTGCTGATGAGTCGTTAAAAAAAGTGCCACATTGGCCATCCTGGCTCATAACTTTTTTAGACTTTTTTTCGAAAAATATAACAGAAAAAAAGAGCACAACATTCTGCACAGCTTTCTTTTTTTTTGCTCAAAACTTTATTTTTTTGAGCCATCTTGCTCAAAATTTTTTTGTTAGACTTGCCAGAACAAAAAGTAAAAAAGAAAGTTATGCGGGATTTTATGCTGATTCTTATGATATAAATTTTTCTAAATTTCAAAAATGAAAAATTTGAAAAAATTCAGAATGGTAGAAATTCGGATTTTTTCAAAATTTTCTATCATTTTTGCCAGTAAATTCAAAAAATTTCATATCGTCAGAACCAATCTAAATCTACACAACTTGTGGATTAGTTTTCGAGAATGCGTTTTTATTGGCGGATTGACATTGGCAGTTTTGGTAAAAGGAGCTCATCCGCATTAAAACTTTTTTAACTTTAGTTTATTCATATTTTTATTGGTGAGAAGATAGAAGAAAAAAAAACTAATTGATTTATTTTTAAAAAATTTCAAAAATTTACCAACAGGATGATGTAGAATCCAAGGAGGTGAAGAAGCATCATACCATGAGCAGCTGTATGATTTTTAGCCCTGAATGAGGATGATCTGCTGGACAAGGCTGTATCGATCAAATTAATTTTCCTTCGCAATTTTTTTCTGTAAAAAATTGATCGATAAATTGTAAAGTCATTATATTTGTTTCCTTATTTTAATTTCGCTGATCCGGGATAAACACCAAAATAAAATAGTAAAAGAACTCCAGGGACAATCCAAATTAGGATCAATAAACGATATCGACAAAGACATCGACAGTTTGTCGATTTGTCGTCCTTTGTCGATTGAAACCAAAATCCAAATTAGAAAATTTTGTCGATATCTTTTGTCGACGCAATTTGTCCTTTATCGATGATTCAATCCAATATCTTTTGACAATCGACAAATATTTTTTTTTGGGGGGGGGGTGGTTTTTTCTGTCGACAAGCTGACGAATAACAAAAATTTGGGTAAAAAATGAGCAAACCCCATCAGAATCACTTTATTAAATATTCCTTTCATAAAATCCCATATTCAAAAACGTGCCATCGCGATACTTTTTAAAAAATTATGAATTGCATTTCCTTTTTTGCATGTTTTGTTAAAAAATTCTACCTTTATTCTTTAAATCACTTCTTTAAAAGATCGCTAAAAATGAAATTGGAAGTAATTCATTATTTAAATTTTATTTAGGGGTTCCGTCGTTTAACCTTTTGCTTATATTTATTCTTGAAACGGAATTGATAATTTTTTATATATCGCCCGATGATATTTTTTATATAAAGCCCATTATGCTATTTTTATATAACGACATAGGATACTTTTGCTGGAGTTTATGTCTCCTTTTTACCCGCCCCTAAGAAAAAAATTTCCCGTAAATTCTTCTAAAAACTATTTTTCTCGATTTTTTTTATCGCTATAAGCCAAATCCAATTCCGACGTCCATTTTAGCACCAAAAATAATTAAATTTTGGCCTTGTGTCAAAAAGTGACGTCAGATGACTTATTATGTATATCAAAATGGGCATCAGAATTGGATTCAGCATCAAAAATTACTCTATAAGAAATTGAAAGTAATTTACGGAAATTTTTTTTGGGGGAGGAGAGGGGGGTTAAAAAGGAGACACAAAATTCCAGAAGTGCCGACATAGCACCGTGACTTATGTGTGGATTTGATGAAAGAATTCGATTTGAGCAAATTCAAACAAATTCAAATCATATCAATTTTTCAAAAATATTTTTTAACCAATTCATAATTTAACAAGTAATTCTTTTTCAAAGAATTTTTTAAATTGAACATCCAAAAGATTATTCATTATCGCTTATGCGCGAAGTCAACTCTTGCAGCATCGCATTGCTAAACTGGCCCTTCTTGAACTTGTCAAGATTCATTTTATAAAGGACACGCAATTTCACGGATCCGATTGACAGAATTGAAGCCTAAATTTTTAAAAAGTAATTTTTTTTGCCTAAAAGATCCATCTGATCATCAATGTAAAAAAATTATTTTTGAAAATACATTATTTAATACATATTTAAAAATATGACAAAAGGTTAGGTGAAACTTGAGGACTCGCAATTGAGCACCCGACATTTGGTATTTAAATTAAATAAATTTTTATACATTGTGTTATATTCGATCTTCATTATTTTCACATTTTTAAGAGTCGAATTTGTTTTTTAGAGTTTAGATATATTTCCGTGAAAATATTAGGTTTGTGATCCTCAAGGGTCGAGGAGGTTCACAACATGTTGATGTGAGCCATTTCGGCGAACAGTGCCACATGATAAAATCACTTACATATTTATGTCCATATTCGATGGTTTTATTCCATATTTTTGGCCAGCCTAGTCATCATTTGATTTTATCTAATTTTATTTTCAAATTGACTTCCTTGAACTAGATTTGCCCGTTTTGCACCATTTGGAGCAAAGCACTTTTTGGTACTTTTTCTACGAGGCAGATCATTCCCCCCCC
>LDKF01001010.1:13630-26562 GCA_001026735.1 Rotylenchulus reniformis
GAAATGGCTGTTTATTTTTTTATATTCTTTATTATTATTTTGGCATTTTTTGCCGAAAAGATCTAGAGTCGGGTCCTCAAATGACGCATTTCCGTTCAAAAATATTTTCAAAATCTAAAGCTAATAAAAAAAGCTAAAAAAAATAAAGCTAATAAGAATATTCGCAACTGTAATAATGTTTTTTGATAGAAAAATGCATCATTATTCAATTGCATTTTAATTTTCCATACCTTCAACTTGTTGAGTCGGTAAGTGTCGGCGAGTTGAAGACGCTCAATGAGTGGCATCTCCGCACAGTTCAACAAATGCGCCTCACAACGATCTTTCGCCAAATTCACCTCCAAATTTAAATTCGCAAAAAATAAAAATTTTAAGAAAATAATGGATATTTTATCATTTTAAATTAAAATATGGTTTGCAGACCTGATAGCGATCAGCCAATTTGAGCACTCCAGTTACAGTTCTAGCTAAAGATGGTGAAAAAGAGATTAGTAAAAAAGGTGTGAAACTATCAAATAACATTAGATCTCGGACTTGGTCTGGGTCCAGATCTCGGGTTTTCTGGGTTTCTGGACCCGAACCCAGAGGTTTTTAGAAAATTCTGGTTTTTCTGGGTTTTAAAACAAGAGTCCCAGAAATCAGGTCCATCCCAAATTCCAACTCAGCCCAGAGCCTAATCCTTCTGGGGGTCTGGTCTGGGTTACTTGAGTTTTTCTGACAGTGAGTTTCTGGGCCCGAACCAGGAGGTTTTTGGAAAATTCAGGGTTTTCTGTGTTTTAAAACCAGAAACCCAGAAACCAGGATACTCTCGATTTCCAACCCAGAAATCTAGGCCCAGACAGAACCCGCTGTCCGGGCTCTAAATAACATGTCCTAAATTGCTTATATAGGATAATAATGCTATTTGTAGGTAATCAAATAAAATAATTAAAAAAAAACATAATAAAATGATAGAAAAAAATTGAAGGGGGATTTTTTTATAAAATTATTTTTACGATTAACCCACGATTCGGGTGAACATTCTGATCCGGATCGACCAATTCCAGGAATGCGCGGAATTGTTCCGGCTCCGCGTCCTTCACCTCCACCTTCCGCTCCGCCTTCTCGCGCATTTCCACTGCAAGCATTCTGCGGAAAACGGGCGAAATTCGCATCAAAAGATTGGCGGACACAACAAAAATTTGTTTTCCCACAAAAATGGTGAAGGCATCGGAGGGCAAAAAGTCCAATGGGCGACAAACTCTGAAAAGTCGGATGAAAATTATGTTAAAAATAAAGATCAGATGATCAATAGCTTAAAGTCATCATTTATACAGTAAAAATTGTATTAAGTCCCCTTCCTGCCAATTAGTCCCCTCCCTGTAATAGACCACCCGCTGAAGAGGGGTTGAAAAATAAGACCTCCGGGGGTCTAATAAAGTTTTTACGGTAATGAAAGGAATAAATAAAATAAAAATTGTTACACTTTAGAGATTGATCAAGTACAGCAGTACGTACACGAACGTCATGAAGTAATGATGCGTTCTACTGGTTTTTGGCAACACGTGCTTATTCAAGTACAATATTTTCACGTGTTTTTAGTACGTGAGTATGTTATACGTATATTCCAACCCAAAAATCTCCAGCCCCCTCACAAATATTTCGCTAAAAAGGATAATTCGATTTTTTAAAAATTTACCTACTGGTATGTCACACTTGTACGTGTTTTCTCTCTAGTTTTCACTACTTACTCCTTTGCAGGTTTGCGCTTCTCAATGAGACGAATGGTGGAAAAGACCTTGCCGACTTCGTGTTGCGTTAGAGAAATGAACTTATTTTCATTTCGTTCGATCAATTCTTTCTGAAAAAAAATAAAATTCAAAATAAATTATATAGCAAGGCCGGCGCTAAGAAAAAGGGACTAAGGGGGGGTCACGAGTAAAAAACGAAGTTCGGCGACCCGAAGGACCGTCGATTTTTTAAAAATTTGGTCCTTTTTTCTTAAGAAATTCACTGGGTTGAAGGGTACCTGGTGGTCCTGATAGGAGATGGGTCGGAGAAAATTTGGAAAATTTGGACGAAATCAACAAGGAGGAGGATCCGTATGAAAAAATTTTCAACCTGGGATTTCGGTAGGGATCTCCAGCCCCCTCACAAATATTTCGCTAAAAAGGATAATTTTGCCGAATTTTCCAAAAAGACCATTTTCGCTTAATAATTCAATAAAAAAAAAATTTTTGTAAAAATTTCCTTTCCCCCAAAGTGCATTAACAAGGGAGGTTCCCGAGGTGTTACGCTCCGATTGCATCGGGACCCGTTCCAATTTGTAGAGCATCCGCGCTAATCATGGCAGTATCATATTTATTTGTGCTACAAAGCGGTTTGAATTTTTATATTAATTTTTATATATGATTTTTCGGCGTGCTTTAAGCGTGGTATTCGGTGCAATGCACGCTTTTGGCGTGCTTAATGCACGCCAAAAAATCATATAGAAAATTAATAGAAATATTCGCAATTATTTGTAGCACAAATAAATATGATACTGCCGCGGTTAGCGCCGATTGCCTATAAATTGGAACGGGTCCCGATGCAATCGGAGCGTAACACCTCGGGAACCTCCCTTGTAAGTAAAATTTTCAAATAGACAAAAAAGAGATGCAAACAGACCATGAAAAATATCTATTTTATTGCAAATTCGATTTTTTCTATTCTGTAACATAAGAAATTATTTTTTATGGTTTTTTTTAATTCGGGGTCTGGGCCAGATCCGGGCTATTACCAAACCCATCTTTCCCAGACCCGGACTTTTCCTGGACTCCGGGTTCCGGACCCGTTCCGGGGGTGTCCAAAAATCCGGGTCCGGGTCCGGGTTTTTTAAAAATTCCGATCTCTAGTTCTCATTGATCTATGTATTTGTCTGTAAGCATCATTTTTTGTTATGTGAAAATGGTCTTTTTGGGAAAAATCAGCAAAATTATCCTTTTTTAGCGAAATATTTTTTTATTAAAAATTAGAGGAAAATAATATTGTAGGCGAAATAAGCAATAGACTATTTAATTTTAGGCCAAATAAAGCATTCCCCTGAGAGGTGGTACAAAAAAGTATCTTATTTGTGAATCAATTTTTTGAAAAAATAATAAAAAATTAACTTATGTAAAAACGCAAGAAATAAAATATTTTAGAAACTACAAAATTATTTTTTTGATGGATCCTCAAAAAGAGGAATTTTTAAAATTCAGGTCCAAATTTCTGTTTAAAATCCAACCAACCTTGATGATTTCCTGTTCGTTATTCTTCCAGCGCCAAATCACAATTTCGGCCAACAGTTCATTTACTTCCGATTGGTTCACCAGCCCATGGATGTTTTTAATGCCAATTGATTTGATAAAATAGGAATTGGCATAATAACCAATCGAAAATTCCCTAAAATATTTAATTGCGGACTCGGTCTTTGAGTTCCCACGTTTGAGTCCCGTCCTTGTCTAAAAAATTTTTCAACAAGAAAATTATCGATACGAATTACTGAACAACCTGAGGCCTATGAAAATTTTGATTTTTTTAAACTCGAGGCCTGTGGAATTTTTTGAAAACCTGAGGCTTGTGGGCCTGTGGAATTTTTGAAAAACCGAGGCCTTTAGATTTTTGAAAGAACTGGAAGCCTATAAAAATTTTTGAAAACCCAAAGCCTATGGAATTTTTTAGATTAAACGGGGACTCAAACGTAGGGACTTAATCGTGGAGACTCAAACATGGGGACTCAATCGTGGGGACTCAAACGATCCCCACCGATTTAATTGTATTTTAACAATTTTCAAAAAAAAAATGTATAATTTTCTAAGGAATTCATATTAAGCAGTCCTTACCATGCGTTATGAAGTGTACGGAAACCAACTACAAATTCACGATTGTAAGCATTTGGGTTGAATGATTTGAATAGTTCCTGGGTTAAACCCGGCACGAAAACACTGTGTTCATGTGCAACAATTGAATACTCGCTGTAGTCACACATTTTTTATATTTAGGGAATTATAAATTAAATATCTAATTAAGTCAGAGTCATAAGGAATGAATGGTTCATGCTTAATCCATTTTCAGTAAAATTTATATGCATGGGATTTAAGTAAAATTTCCTATAAAACCTTAATTTTTAAAGAAAATTAGACCAAATTTAATATTTAAAAGGCGAAAAGTTAATATGAAAAAAGAGAAACAAAGAAAATAGGGAATATAAAATTAAAAAGCTGGAAGTAAAGATCGATACTGAACGATCGAGATCGAAAGGATCGGACAAAGGATGAAGATCTTATCTAAGTTGTTGTGGCCATATTTGAAGTCAGTAAGGTATTAATGGTTATGGTTGGAATCCGACTAAAAGATAGCAATCTATGCAAATACATAGTTCTATAAAACAAAAAAAGTAATATTTAGGTAAATAAAAATATAAAATTAAATAAATGATATTTTTAAAAAAGCAAAATTAAAATAAACAGACGAATATGAATTATAATTTTATGAGTATTATATTTATTTTTTGGAAGTTGATTAATTATTTCATTTTCTAAAACTCATCTTTAACACTAGAGAAAAATTCTAAAATAAATTTTAAAAAATAGTGTGCAGCGGGATCGGGATCCCGGCCGATTTTCGGGATCGGGATTTGCCAGAGTCGATCCCGATCCCGGATTCCGAAATCCCGAATTTTTTTCGGGATCGGGATTATCCCGAAATCCCGAAATTTTTTCGGGATTTTTGACAAAAAAAAATCAAAAACGCCAAAAAAAATAAATTAATTGATCAAAATCAATAAGCATCACAAAAAAATTGAAAATGTACTCAACCACTCTCATCAATTACATCAAGCATCTCTTCATTTACTGGTTCTGCTGAAGGGGCCCACCAACAATTTGTCCAAATTTGCTTTAATGACCAATATGTTGTCAACCATTTTGGCAGACAATCTATCAATAAATTAAATTTCTGTTCATAATATTGGCTAGGTTTTTAGAGATCGGACAAATTTTAAAACCTGGTTCTGTACCAGAACCAGAAAAAACCAGATCAAAATGGATCTGGAACCAGGTTCTGGTTCTGGTTTTTTTCAAAAATGCGAATTTTGCCCCAAAATTGAACCCCCCCCCTAAAGCCCAAAATTTTAAAAATCGATGCAAAATTAGTTCTTTTCTAGTGTTTTTAATGAGAAATCCACCAAGTACAGCAGTAGTACACGAACTCTATGCAGTGGCGTAGCCAAAAAAATTTCAAAGGAGGGAAGGGGGTCCCCGGTGGCCCTGCTAGGGGCCGCAGGTGAATTTTTTTGAAGATTTATCAAATTTTCTTAAGGAAATTGACCAATTTTTGCCTTTGATGAAAAAATTTTTTTTGAAATTTTTTCAAAAAAAATTTTTAACGGGGGAACCTTTTCATTTTTTGGTCCTGGAAACTTCAGGGAGGGGAGAATTCCCTCCCCCCCCTGGTTACGCCACTGTCTCCATGGATTGCGTGTCGTTCTACTGGCGTACCGTACTTTCTACGTGTTTTTAGTACGGGACTACGTTATACGTGTAATACTCGAGTATGGTATTTTTTTAAATTGATACGTATTTTCACAAAATTTCCTATAATAGTAGGTGATACGTGCACGAACTTCATTAAGTACGGTATTTATATATACTGGTTTTTTACTACATGAGCTAATTCACATAGGATTTTTCACGGTTTAGAATTGTGAATATTTCATCAGATTAATTTATACATATTTAAACATACTAGGAGGTGTTCGGCGGTCCCGATAGGGGCCGCCGGAGAAAATTTTGGGAATTTGTGACCTATTTCTGAAGAAAATCGATCAATTTTTGGTCAAAAATGCCTGAAAAAATGAAATTTTGTTTAGAAATTTTGCTGATTCAACTTAATAAAAAAACCAGGTCCAATAGACCTGATTCTGGATCTGGTTCTGGTTTTCAGAAAACCTGGTTTTCTGGTTTTTTTCTGGACTAAAAACCCAGAAAAAAACCAAAACTGGGTATTGGGGTCCGTTGTTGTGCCACCAGGCAAAGGGAATCGCATCATGACAAGGCCTTTCAAAAAAAAAGAATGCACCAAGCTGCACTGTAATGTAAGGCGTTTGGAGTTTGGAGTTTGGACAGAGCTGACCCTCCATCTGAAAAGTGGTGAGAGAACAAAAAAGGAGAAGTGAAAAGGTTAGAATACAAAAGGTAATTTGGCTTAATGTTGAAATATATTCAAACGAAGATTGGAACTGTCCGATTTCTTAAGAATATAATAATAATATTTTTCAAAAAAAATTATCCCGGTCGGGATTGAAATTCTGAATTTCGGGATTCGGGATCCCGGCTTCGGGATCGGGATTGGCCATTTAGGGATTTCAATCCCGAATCCCGATCCCCAAACATCGGGATCCCGGCCGGGATCGCGATCCCGCTGCACCCTATAAAAAAATAAACAGTTCCTAACATAATTAAAATATGCATTTGATGGGCATTGCTGAAAAGAATCTAACGCCAAATTGACTGGATCGGACCATGGATCTGAATATTTTTTCCCAAAAGATATCTCCAACATCCATCTCATATTTTTCATTAAACATGTGCTGAATTCGAATTTGGTATCAGTTTTGTTGCATTATTTCATCAAATCTAAGAAATTGTGTTAAGCATCTTTTTTAATGTACAGCATTACCAATATTGAAAAATAGTGAAAAGAATAGAAAAATCATAGATTATAAGAAATCATTAGATTAGGACTCAGCACATATAAGAACCCCGTAATCTCTCAATAAGATTTGTTAAATGTAGCAAGAAAAAATTATTTAAAAAATTCCGGGGAGGGGATAAACTGGGAAAATACCAGGAAATGTTCTTCGTAAAATATTTCAAACAAAACTTAATTTTATCAAATTTAATCCTTTTTATTCAAGGAAGAAATTGATACAATTTATAAAAGGATCTGCAACATTATCGATTAAAAATCGAAATCAAAAATCATTGGTTGTTGTATATGCGTGAAGTCAATTCTTGCAGCATTGCATTGCTAAACTGGCCGTTCCTGAACATGTCAAGATTCTCTTTGAAAAGGTTGTCCAACATCGCTGATCCCAACGATAGAATGGAAGCCTAAAATTCGCAAAAAAAAAAGTTTACTGGCTTGGATGAATCATCCTCACATCCCCAAGTTAATTTTTGATAATGTATTAAAAATTAAAAAAAACAAACAAAAAATGATATAATAAAGAGAATTGTAATAAAAAAATAATTTAAAGAAAAGGCTAAATCATTACTATTTTTGCGTAGCTGAAAGCTACCTTCAGCTTGTTGAGTCCATAAGTGACAGCGAGTTGAAGGCGTTCAAAGAGTGGCATCTCCACACAGTTCAACAAGTGCGCCTCACAACGGTCCTTTGCCAAGTTCACCTTCAGACGAAGTTGAATTTGTAATTAAATAAAAATAAGCAAATAAATAAATTTCATTGAGTTGGATTAAAAAAGGTAAGTCCACCTCATAACGATCGGCCAATTTGAGCACTTCTTTCACATTAATAGCTAAAATTGATAATTAATTTAAATAAAAATTTCCATAGAAATTGGTTATAGACATATATAAAAGTAAAATATCTATTTTTTAAGAAATGAAATGGTTCTACAACAAACTCACGATTCGGGTAGACGATCTGATCCGGATCGACCAATTCCAGGAATGCGCGGAAGTGTTCCGGCTCCGCGTCCTTCACCTCCGCCTTCCGCTCCGTCTTCTCGCGCATTTCGTCCGTGAGCATTGCCCGGAAAACGGGCGAAATTTGCATCAGACGGTGGGCGGACACGACGAAATTCTGATCCCCGACTGAAATGGTGAAGGCATCGGAAGGCAAAAAATCCAATGGGGGACAAACACTAAAAATGTCAATAGTAAATTATTGAAAATAATCTTCAAAAATTATAAGCTAGCGCAAATTGTTATGTTTCTTTTTCGACCATTTTTTTATAAATAATTTGATAATTTGAAATAAAAAACGGAAATTTATTTACTTACTTCTTTGCCAGTTTGCGCTTCTCAATGAGCCGAATGGTCAAATGGATTTTATTGACTTCATATTTTGCCAGAGAAATGGTACAATTATTTTCATTTCGCTCGATTATTTTTTTCTTAAAAAAATAAAAAATGAAATTCTTAATATAATTATATAATTAATTTAAAATTTTTTTAAATATAATAAAAATTTTATTGGTAATAGTTTAGTTTGTCTCCCCCCTTTTTAAAAAAAATAATTTTCTCAAAAAATCTTCTAACACTCCACAGGAGGTAATTTTTGAGCTGAATCCGATTTTGATGTCTATTTTTACGTAACGCGTTATTTTACGTCACTAATTGACGCTGAAGTCAAAAAAATCGCAATTTTCGATGGAAATCCGAAAATCGAAAAGGCCAAAAAATTAAGCTTAATTTTCTGCATATATTTTACAGGCTTACCATAACATGGTATTTTAAATCTGGCCGACCATAATGGCGGTCAAAAATTAAATGAAAATAATTTTTTCTCGAAATTTTTCTATGTATGGGGACGTAATTTTTTGCTTATAAGTTACATTCGGCAAGGCCTCATTTGAAACCTCTGGGTAGGTGTAATTCCTCCATGACACTTCCTTTCAGCACATCAAAAATTAACCTATGAATGTCTATTTGATGATTTTTTCGGGGAAATTATTTTTTTACTAAAAGAAGGGGTACAAACTAAACTATTATTACCATGTATAATTATAGCAAAAAATTCAATTCTACCATGATGATTTCCTGTTTGTTATCCTTCCAACGCCAAATCACAACTTCAGCAAACGGCTCACTGATTAATTCCGAATTGTGCACCATTCCATGGATATTTTTAATGTCAATTGAATTGATAAAATTGTAACGAGCATAATAAACAATGGTAAATTCCCTAAAAATTGTTTTGAAATAATTGTTTTGTTTTGAATTGTTTTAAATATTGAATTTAAAATAAATAATTCAGATTATTGTAGTGCTAAGAAATGGTATCATCAATGTTTTACTTACCATGATGTTTGAGGTGTCCGGAAACCAAGCACAGTTTCACGACTGTGAGTTTGACTGAATGCATTGAATTGTTCCTGGGTTAAACCCGGCACAAAGACACAATGTTCAGGCCCAACAATGGAATACTCACTGTAGTCGCACATTATATGGATGGATTTGTAATATAAAATGCTAAAGAAAAAATAATAATTTGTATAAATTCATATGAAGGATTTCACGCTTATCCGTTGAAAAAAAAATTATTTTTAATGTCTAAAGCATTAGATAAAGGTACTTATGTCGTTTAGGTCCGCTTTTTACCCCCTCCCCCAATTGTTGGAAAAATTTTGATTTTTTGTGCAATTTTTCTGCAAGTTGGTAATTTTTGACGCCAAATCCGATTCTGACGTTCTTTTTGTTGTAATGCGTCATCCGACGTAACTTTTTGACGCTGACGTCCAAAAAATTTTCCCGTAAAATCATCTAAAATCCACTTATTTTTTACATTTACCAAATGATGTCAGATGACGCATTACGTCAAAAAGGACGCTAGAATTGGGTTCAGCGCCAAAAATTATCATCGGGAAGTCATTTTTAGATGATTTTAGGGGAAAATTTTTTTGACTCAACGTCAAAAAGTGATGTCAGATGACGCATTACGTCAAAATGGACGCCAGATTTGGATTCAACGTCAAAAATTACCCCAGGGACATCTTTCTTGAATAAAAAATGGAACATAATTTTTCCAACAATTGGGGGGGGGGGTAAAAAGCGGACCTAAACGACATAAGTACCGAGATAAAAACCTAACTTTTATGCAAAAGCTTTTTTTATTATTGAAGAAATGGCCGTAATATCTTTTTTAACTTATAGCATGAATTTCTAACTTCTTTTTTGCATATTTATTCGAAATTTTTGTGCTTTTTAGAAAATTCACATTTTTCGAGAATATTGTGCATACCTATTTTAATTTTCATTTTGGTAATTTAGTGATAATTATAAAAAGACATTTTTTTAATTTTCCAAAAGTAAAATTACAATTTAAATGAATTACTTAGGAAAAACATTAAAAATTCCATAAAAAACAAAAAACCCAAAATTGACAAAAAGAAAGGTGTAAAAACAAGCAATTTTCGGATATTCTAAGCAAAGTAGGCAGTAAAAATGAATAACAAAAAATGTTCAAAAATTTACAACATTTAAAATCTTTAAAATGGAGGAAAATTCAACGTAAAATAAGATGAAAACGATACAAAATGATTTATTAGAAAATGTTAGAGGTAAAAGACTCTTAAGAGAAACAAAGGATCGGGCAAATCATGAAGAGCTTATCTATATTGCTGTGGGCAATAAACGAAGGTCAGCAAAATATTTAATAATTGTTTGAATTCATTATAGGATATACAATATAATAAAAAAGAAAATATCTATACCAAATTTCTATTAAAAAATTTAAAAAAATGAACCGAAAATATCTATGCCGTATGTCTCTAAAATAAATAAAAATAGCCGCTTTAAAAATGCAAAGATGCTTAAACTTAATCAAGATTAGTATTTTTAAATCACAAATGCTGTTGATTTAATTAAACTCGGAATAAAATTATTTTGTTATAAATATATTTTATAAAACACAATTTTTTTTATGTTTTTAGGCTAATTGGTTGCTATTTTGGGAAAGACACTATTCTACGATTTTTCAAAAATCGATCTTTTTGTCGGAAATTTGAAAAATTAAAACGACTAAAAGATAGAGGACAAAATTCTGCACAACTTTTTCGCATGTAGAGAAAAAATTGATACAATTATTTGATAAAGGAAGAATTTCCTAAAAATGATCTAAAGAGTTGATAAAAAAATCGAAATCAAATAAAATTCAAAGCTTGAGTTGTCGCATATATGCGCGAAGTCATCTCTTGCAGCATCGCATTGCTAAACTGGCCCTTCTTAAACATGTCAAGATTCGCTTTGTAAAGGACGTCCAACATCGATGAGCCCAGCGATAGAATCGACGCCTAAAATCTTCCAAAAATAAAATTATTTAAAAAGGCGTGAAGATGAAGCATCCTCACTCATTTTAAAAAGTTATTTTTTTTTTTGAAAAAATGAAAATAATTATTTTATAGTGGAATATTATTTATAGTGGAATAAATTAAACGAGAGCAAATTTCTAAAAAATAAATTAACTTAAAATTCGATAAGGTTTTTTCGGATTTAGATAACACTTTCAGCTTGTTGAGTAGGTAAGTGTCGGCGAGTTGGAGACGTTCAATGATTGGCATCTCCACACAGTTCAACAAGTGCGCCTCACAACGGTCCTTTGCCAAGTTCACCTTGGAAAATAAGAAAAAAGTCATAAAAAATAACAATGAAATTGTGGATTATTGATTTGATGTAAAACCTTTTTTTTTCTTTTTTTCGTCGTTTTTTTCGTCCTTTTCGGCCTTTTGTCACCGCATCGTATTTAACGTGCATCCTCCAATGATTAAAGAAAATGAATAATAACGAAATAACATGCAAAAAAGGAGAACGGCAGTGAAAAAAAGAAAATGTTTAATTAATAAGTTTTTTTAATGAAAAATGCCACTGAATATTTTTGATAACATAAGGATTTATTTTGACAATAATTTACTCTTTACTCTTTTTCATCTTACAATTCAACCTAAATATTTATTTTTTAATTCGTTCAATTAATTTTATTTATTATTTTTTCATTTTCTTTTTTATAGCTTTGATAATAATCTTTAAAAAATTATCTGAGCAAAATTAAAATTAAAAGTATAAAAGCATCAAATCTTTGGTTGCTTTATATTGGTCGTCCATGCTAACGCTGGTGGACTTCGATGAATTGCTTGTGAAGGTGCGATCAATGTACTATGTTTCGATTTTTCACCATAAAGTACTTTGTTAAAAGCCTTTCGATAATCGGTGCTAAAAATGGCTTCAAAATTATAAAATATTGAAATAGAATTTAAAATTTAAGTTGAATTGAGCGAATTAATTATATGATTCTGCAATTTATGATATTATAAAAATTTTTGTAACTTTAAATTTACAACTTTTTTTTATAAATATAGACTTGCTGTATATCATGAAAATCACTAAACGCTATCTTTCCTAAATTTATAATAAATTTTCTTTTAATTACTACTTAGTACAACTATATTCAACCTATGAAAAATAAACTCGAGGAAAAATTTATTTTTTGGACCTGAACAAATATAGTGCCGGTGCATTGCTGATGGATGCCAAACTCGTGAAAATGCCGAGCACATAGGCGCCGTAAGTGACTTGCACTTGGGTCATTGGCACGTTGGTCAGCAAAATCAGAAATCCGGCATTCACAAAGTAGCCGATGGACACGAAGGTCACATTCACCACCAGAGACTTGAAGATCCGTTTTGTGTAGTCCAATTGGTCTAAAAATAAAAATAATTTTAGTAAGAATTTCATAGACTTATGTAGATTTATTTTTATATTAATAAAAATAACTTATATATAAAACTATAAGTATTCAAATAAATATTTTGAATCTATTTAGAATTTTTTGGAACAAAAATTTGTTTTAAAGTGATCTCATTTTACAACTTCTATTTTCAACGTTCTGATTAGTCAATTTTAGTGTTATATTCATTTGTAATTTTCTCATTATAGTGCTTAATTAAAAAAACAAATGCAAAGTTAGTTGTTGTTTATAAGAATGAAATATTTTGTTTTGGAAAGAAATATGTTTTTTTTCTGAACTATGATATATTTTGTATGGAATGAAGAAACGATTCAATTCCCAATTCTAATGCGCTTAAAATTCTTCAACCATTTTATACAGTTACCTATGTTAGTATTTTTAATTATTTTATAAAATAAATTTAAGAAATTTATAAATCACTTTTTGCTTTCGTCTGGGAGGACTTT
>LDKF01001011.1:4616-25055 GCA_001026735.1 Rotylenchulus reniformis
CTCCCTCTTGGTTTAACCTTGAACCTGTGAACAAAGGACAACAAAATGGGGTGGAGCAGGGATCATTTTCAAATGAGGGCAACTTTTAGGGGATCTATGCCCCTGTGGATGGATTATCAGATTATCACACAACCAATTGCGATGAATCGGATTGGATTACGGTTTTCGGGGCAATGAGCTTGGAGGGGGTCCTAACTGGTAATAACTCATTCGCATTTACATTTACATATCTTTCTGTCAAGTTCACTTCCTTTTCGGCCCTCTTCCCTCCCAAATGGATCTCCCCCTCTCCCTGATTCTTTTCTACTTCTTTTCCCCAATTGCCTTTGGCTTTGAATTGGCCCTATTCGCCAGCAATGGCTGTTACTCCCATGATGTTATGGTATGTCTTCTTCTTTTCTTGGCCAAATGTCACACCATACTCTCTCTCTCTCTCTTCCTCTCTCTTTTCCCCACCAAATTTTGCAGATGCGAGAAGTTGGAGAGGCATTCGAGGCGATGGTTCAATGTGGGGCCATTCCGCATCATCGTCCTACCGTACCATCTCACACCACTCCAAACACATCTACCATATTCTCTTCCTCCCATCCTACTGTATCTTCCTCCCCCACTCCCAACCGAATCCATTGGCTCCAATTGCTGATGTATGATTTTGGCCTTGGTGGCCCCCTGCCAAAGTCTAACCGATGGAACAATTTGGCGATGGACAACACGGGAATTTCGGGGAATCGCCAATTTATGGACCGAGGAAGTCGCCTCCTGTGGCGCACAACACTTCCACTGAACCACGTCAGTATTGTTCGGATTTTTCTATACAAATCTTTTTTCAGAATCGTCCCTGGGACCTGCGGGGCGCCCTGTTCCTGTTCGAAATGCTCCTTCGCAACCAGCACCAATGCGAACAATTCGTGGTCGGACATCGGTTCCGACAGTTTTTGCGCCGACAACGCACCGATTTGGTGGTGGTCGACCACTTCCTGCAGGCATTCTTGGCCATTTTCAGGACATTTCCCCCTATGTTCTCATTTTCTCCTTTAGGAATGTTTCACGATGGCGGCCTCCCTGCTCAACTCGCCGGCCACCATCCAATTCTCCAATTGGCCCATTGCCGATGGGTACATCAGCTCCCTGAACATCCCGGCTCCCCCGTCGGCCTATCCCAAGACCAGCACCGCCTTCTCAGCCAATGGCAAGTCCACTGGGAGCAACTCCATCATTGAAGAGGACAGACAAAAGGATACAGTGATAAGATCTGCTGCTTCTTTGACAGAACAGGCATCCTATAAGAATTCCGATTTGATTTCCAACCGATTTTTCCCAATTGTTCTTCAATTTCCTATCATAATTTTGGTTTAAGGTTCTCTGACATTGAATATATTTCTCTTAAATTTTCCAATTTTGGCCAATCTCCCTGATTTTTTCCATTTTTCGCAGAAATGCATTTCTTCTTCGTCCGCTTGCGCAACGCCCTCTTCCACGCGGTGATCGCCTCTGTGCGGACCATCCAGAGTCGGATGATCCGCCACTTCTTCACTTCCATCGGACATCCTCAAATCCAATTGGAACGGGTCGAAGCCGGCCATATATTTTATGCGGGCCGTGCCGAATTTCTCGCGGAGCCAATCAGACCGATCAGCAACCGGATCAAACATTTTGGATGTGCATATTGCAGGTGATCAGAGGGATACTGTAACTGGATGGAGGGGGAGGGGGTGATTGGAGGACAGAAAGTCAGATAATCGGACGGAAGGGAATGCTCGATAGTCAGAGAAAGAATAAATTCAAATTCGTTCCCTTTTTTAGAGATCCGAAGGAATATATTGTGCCTATTCCGGCCCCACCGGCAGCTGTGAAGGCCAAATTGACCGCCAAGAAAAATTGTGACGGGGAATTGACTCCAAATTGGCCAACATTTCCTCCCACGAATTGGTCATTACCCAATGGGACAAAAAGTGTCCAGTGGCGGGAATGGCAACCAAGCACAGAATCCCACACTCGGCCGGGTAACCACCACCATTACGAGACCATTCGACGCGAATTTCCGCAATTAAATTGGGCCGAACTGGAGCGGAACCCCTTCGTGTTGGTCAGCTTCGGCAGTATCGCCAAGGTAGAAGGACACAATGATGGATGAGTTCGATACCATAGTCCCTCTGAATTCTCCAACGTGTCAAAGCTTTTCACGATTATTTTCCTAACAGCCACAGTTATTTCAATTTTGTGGCGTACAAGGCCTTTCTGTACACCCTACCCCCTCTTTACACCCTACCCACTCCAAGGGTCCAAAAGTCGATCTTCCTATAAAAAAATTCCCTAATTTCCCTAGTAAGGAATATAAGGATATTCCCAGTGAAAGGAATTTTTCCATTCATGAAAAAACAAATCTGATTCAAAGGGAACGATCCCAAAATGGGGGAGGGGGGAAGGACATCAGACAAAGATCGATCGGATTCTTATAAATAAAACCAAATGGATGATCCAGTTTGATTGGGATATTTACTGATCACCAACAGATCGAGTTCATGCCCTCGCTTTTGCTGCTTCAATTTCTGCGCGCCTTCTCCCGCTTTCCGGGATTGCTATTCGTTTGGCAAACCAACAGTGATCCGGAAGTGATCAGATCCCTTTTGGGCCATTCGAACAGATCAGCGCCGGAGATGCCCGGCAATGTCCGATTGCACCGATGGGTGCCCATCAAGACACTTTTGGGTGGGAATTTATACATTTTTAAGTATCGGGATACGGTATTAGTTTATGGTCTCTGGATTACTGGTTTTAGCCCACCCGAAGTTACGCTACGCCATCCTCCACGGGGGAATCAACACCGTCAACGAAGCGCTGATTTATGCGGGCAAACCCGTGCTCGGACTTCCACTTCAAGTACAATCATTCGATTAATAATGTTTGGATTCGGGGGGTTTTCTCTGTTAAGGGTGACCAACCCTCCAATCTCCAAAGATTGGTGGACTTGGGAATGGCCGAGTTGGTGGACATTGCGGGGGTGTGGAGGGGACAGCTGGGGCCGAAGATGGCACTGCTGGAGCAGAACTATGCCGAGTATGCCCGGAGGGCATCCCGAGTGTCCGCGATGGTCGAGTCGTACAGAAAGGGACTGGGCGGAGGGCAGCAGGTTGGGGGTGGACTGATCAGTTGGTGGCCGGGAATTGATTTGGTCCGTTTAATCAATCCAATTCCAGAACTTTTGGCTCCGTTGGACGGCAAATAAACGATTATTGTTGAAACGAAGTGGGAGTCGGTTCTTCGGGTTGTTTTACCGATCATCCACCGAACACTTTGCCATGGTCGAATTGGGATCCGCATTGGCACTTTTGGCCACAATTTGCGCAATTTTGTCACGATGACACACAAAAATGTAGCTTGTTTCTTTATTAAATAATATCATCCAAATTTTTCTAATTCCATTTTTGGATTTATCAGCATCACAATCCCAAGTATGTTTGTCCTAATTCAATCTGCTGGTTTTTCTTTCCTTTACCTTTTCCATAAGATAATTTACACAATTGAACAATTAAAAATGTAAAAATAAGGTTATTCAATGTTTATTATAGGACGATTAGGGCGTAAAAATATATTATTTAATCTTTCTTTCCATAAATATCTTGGTGAAAATTGGACCAAATCCCTCGTCATTTCTCATTTTTCGGCCCATTTGGTGCTGCTCCACTGCTTCCTCCGGCGGGTTCTCCCCTCTCCTCTGAGCTTATTTGCTGTTGCAATTCCCACACCGGGTACAGGTAATCTGGGTCAATCAGTCGCTTCGGGGGCCTTCGTTCCCTGCGGGGCCATCTGGGCTGCTTCAACTCCTCTTCCTCCCCTTTCCGTTCTTGTACTTCTCCAACTTGTTGCCCCTCCGCAACATGTGCTTTCTGTGTTCCCTGGCCCTTTTGTTCCTGCCCTTTCTGGTGTCCTTTTGGCTTCTGTCCCCCTTTCCGACTCCGATTATTCTTCTTCTGAACTCCTTCTTCTCCTTGTCCATCTCCATTTTCCACACTTTGTTCTCCTTCAACTTGGTTCTTTTCTCTTTTATTTTCATTGCCAACAGCAGAATGTGCTGGCTGCTGTTCATCCAGGGTTTCTTCTACTGCATGCGCTTCATCAGCGGCCGATTGAGCCATCATAACATGTTTCACCTCATCGAGTTCCTTCCGGCTCATCAGCTGATCAGTTTCCTCCAATTGATCCGATCCGATCGCTTCCAAATCTTTTTGATCAAATTCCTTCTTCAACTGATCAGATTCGTTCCGGTTCATCATCTGATCAGCTTCTTCCTCTATCCACTCATCATCTTTGATTTTCCCCAATTGGTCCTTTTCCTCCTCCTCCTTATTCGGACTAACTTGGTTCTGCTCCTGCACTGTTCTGCTTTCTTCTCTATCTTCATTTCCCCCTTCCTCCCCATTTGGCCCATCATCTTTTCCTTGGCCTTTCACCTTCCCCCCTTCTCCCTCCGATCCCTTCTTTTCATTTATTAGTCTCTTTCCTTTACCGTTTGCCTCAACTTGTCCTTCTGTTTTATTCATTTCTTTTCCAATTTTCGAGGAAGTTTCCGTCCCAGGTCCATCGGTATTATCGGAAAGTTGGTCCGGCTCTGCTCGGGAAATGCCGGAAAGATAAACCCCGTGCAAAGTGTCGGCGAAGTGGGCGGGATCTCGATCTGCTGCTGATGAAAATGTGGCATCAGAATCGACTGGTTGTGCGGAAGGAGGGGGCACAGGCAGAGGTTCAAATCCAGGGGGAACATCGAAGTCGGCAGGGTTGGATGCCGGAGAACTAGTCAGATCCAGATCGGCGGAATGATCGGGATTGGCAAATCGCTGATCGGATCCGTGGAATACTTGGTGGTGGTCGTGAGAAACGATGCCCATGTGTTGCGAGCGATAAGGGATGGTCACAGAACTGCAACAAAAAAGGTAATAAGGGAATTGAATTAACATTATTATACCTATTGATATTATCCAAATTTCACCCAAACCTTCTCTAGTTCTGACCTGCTATGCCGTCTGTTTGGACTCATCCAAGCAAGCCCCCACTTTAAAAACCAACACTATTGGTAATGAAACTATCTAACAACCCCAACCTTGTTGCTTAACCCTGTCTTTGTCCCACTCCTACAGTATACAATGTCAACATCCCTAGCCTACATAACTTTTGCTTATTTGTTTTCCTCCCCCTACCTCGGTACCTCGGTTGCGGCTGCTCCCCTTCCACTACGTCGTGCCGCTGACTTCCCTCGGCGGGTTGCGTTCTGCCCAGCATGGCCATCCTCATCCGCAACCCTTCCTTCTCCTCCCTCCCCCTCTCCATTTCTCTCATTTCCTTCCCTATTCTTCCATAATATTCGTTCAAATTTATCTCCAAAAAAAGTTTGGCGTTCCGCCACCTCCTGGCCATCTGTTCGCATCCGTCAAGGGCGCTTTCCACTTCCTTCCCCAGTATTTTGTCCAAAATTTCGTACAATTCCTTGTAAAGCTTCAGATTCAACAGCCTTTTCTCCATTTCCAACCGTCCATTGTTGTTGCCATTTCTGCTCAATTCCTCCAATAACTCTTTCTGTTTCCCATAAATTTGCATGAAAATTCCCTCCAAAATTTCCACAATTCTCATTTCGGGCCCTGCGATGGAACTCTTAATTTTCCCGATCAGATCGATGAATAGCCCGGTCATCGGGCGAAATTTCAACAGATAGGTGCCGATCAGCGATGCCGCAACTCGGTAGAACGGTGGATTCTGGGTGTCCAATATCGTTAGGTCCATGCCCGGAATGTGTTTCAGCGAAATTCCGATGCCCAAATTCACCAAATCCAACATTTGCACGGCATGCCCCATGGTTCTTTGCAACAAGTGTTGTTGTTGTTGTTGTTGTTGTTGCTGTTGTTGCGCATGTTCAAATTGTTCAATTCGTATCGGTTGTTGTTGGATAGCTTTGGTCTGATTTTGTTGTTGGAGTCGTTGCAACAAAGCCCCTGACATATCCGGAATTCGTGGTTGTTGGTGTTGCGCAGTTTCTGACCGTCTTAATTGTTGCCATTGACGATACACTTCTTGTCGCAATTGCATTTGTTGCGCAACTTCATGTGCCAATGACCATTGTTGCGCATGTTGCGCTGCATGCTCTCCTAACTGTTTTTGCGCTATGTTATGTTGCTCTGAATGTTTCCTTAACAGTTGTTGCCCTAGTCCATGTTGCTCTGGATGTTTCCCTAATATATGTTGCTGCCGAACTTCATGCTGCCTTAGATGTTGTTCTAACTGTTGTTGCTCAAATTGTTGCGCTGCCATTTTCTGCTCAAATTGTTGTTGTGCTGCCCATTGTTGCGCCTCCATCACTCCATAATTTTGCTGTTTTCTGGCCACAAATGTCCCGGGTTCCTCGGCCCTCGGCGTTTTGGCCATAAAATCCATCGGATCCTCCACTATTTGGCCCTTTCGCTTGCTTCCCGGACTGTCCATCGTATTTGGTGAACCCAGATTGGATCCTCCAGGAAATGGGTCAACCATGCTCATATTCATCCCCATTCCTCGATTCTGACCATCCAATCGAATTCTCAAGTTTTCATTCACAAAATTGGGCCGCCTTTGCACTTCTTTGGCCACCTTTTTCGACATGGCCAAATTGTCCAATTGGCCCATTTGGTTCATCATCGGCATATTTTCCGCCAATGGGCCATTGATCTGGACCGGCACCATCGGGCCTTGAATTGGCCTCCATTCCGGCATTTTCGCATTTCCCCTATTGCCGATCAAACTCTCGAGCGTATTCTCCCGCGGCATACTTGGCTCTTCCATCAACATTGGTTGTTTTCCCTGTGAAATCGCGGAAAAAAGGAAATATTTTTATTCTTACATAGGGATAATATTTGTAAATGTGAAATGGGGTTGCAAAAATCTTCTTTCTCTGCTGTATATTTATATATTTACCCTTTGGATTTGTTGCGCATCGAATTGCGAACGGCCAAAGACCCAATCGTTCTGATTCTGATCACTTTTCAATAATTGATCCGAAGAGAGGGTTTGATCGCAGATGGCCTGGAACAGTTCCAAGGGTATGGGGACGGATGGGGCGGGGAGCTGGTCATCCCGTTGTTGCGATCGTTCAGCAACAAAATTGTTGAAGGGCAACTTGGTGGCTCCGGTCAAGGTCAGAAGAAAGAAAAGCGAAAAAGAGAAGAAAAAGAACAATAACCCAACAGGGTGCATCAATGATCGGCGGAGGACCAAAGGGCAAAATTGAGAAAATTGCAACAAATAAACTAAAATGGTAAAATGCAATTTGAAAGATTGGAAATACAAAAAAATAAAATAAAATATCGAGGAATGGGAGAATGGGCAAGGAGAAAGAAATACGTGGAATGGTTGTGCCAAATGGCCCAAAGCCATTGAAATTGCTTAACATGCAAATGTTCAGCTGATATGAGTAGGGATGGTGGACGGAAGAAGGGATGGATGGATAGTCCCAGTCCAGTATCGCCAGCCGAATCATCATAAGACTATGGAATTGATTGATTTTGATGGAGTTGTCGTTTATTTTGTGGGGTTGATGGGGGTTTATCTTGTTTTTGGAGTTTTGTTCACCCGGTACCCACTCACTCTGCTGGTGTTCTGCCTCTAATTTTTTAATTTCAATTACAATTCAATCCCCTAGAAATGTGCCCAAATAGTGATCAGAGATAAAATCAGCGGAAACCAAAGAATCTGATTTTAAAAATATTAAACCATGCTTAAAACGAGCAAATGACTAATTTGTTAATGTTAATTTCGCATGAAAAAAATTGACAAAAAATTCAAACAATGAAAATAATTTTAAAGCACAAATATATAATATGCAAAAGTGACAAAGGTGTTTGGGAGGGGGCAACAACGGCATTCGTAAATGGCATAAAAATGCGTGGGGATTAATCAAACGTGACTGATATTGGCACTTGTTATGTGCACATTATTCCATTTTAATTTCTGTGAAATTGTCGTACTAATTTAAATCAGCGGCTGATTGATCGATCGATCCATCTATTTAGTCAAATCTCTCCTCGAATTTCTTCAATTCATTTGGGATTCAAATTTTTGTGTTTTTTCCTTTTTATCTGAATTCATCGAATTGGAATTGCAAGATATGTAATATGTAAATTAAAAATATATTTTAAAATCAGAACATTCAGTTCAAAAAAATCAAATTTCATGGTCAAAAATCAGAACATTTTGTAAATGCTTTTAAATCAATTGTAAATCAATTTATTCTAAAATTATTTCAAATATTATAAAAGCAGCGTAGAAAAGGCCAGAGAATTCCAACTTTTATTTTAGCTCCTCGATTTTATGTCGCGAAAGCATGTTGCTTTTAAACATATTGTGTCTGATTTCTTTTTCTCTGTTCGTTCGCTCTTCCTGTATCAGCTTATAGTAGGGAATTCGCTTCATAAAATTGATGGTTCAAAGAGTTTCTCCCGGTTCCTAATTTTTATTCTATTTCTCACAACCCATGATCAATTCCAACAATTTGGGAGAAGAAATGAGTAAGTCATACAAGATGCAGAGGAGAATCCAGGATTATGCGATGATGGGGGAGGGAGGGGGGAACAGGAGAAATTTTTCCGAAGGGGTGTATTTCGGCGGCCCGTTAGGGCCACCGAGGAAAATTTCACTTTTTTAAACGATTTTTAATGAAAACTGATCTTATGAAGAAACTTTATGGGATAAATATGGAGCCGGTAGCCTCGATAGGGGCAGCTGGAGCGCAGAAAATTATGCCTTATTTTTGGCCTTTTCTCTTTTCCCTTTTTCTGATTCATTGAAAATTGTCGTTCAAAATTCTTGGAAATGCGGAGGTTTTAAAAATTCAGACATTTCTGTACAGACATTCTACTTTTCCCAAGTTTTTGTCCGAAAATTTCTGCGCACTGAGAAGGACAAAGGCACTGGGCAAAAGGGCAGGAAGGAAGGATACTGTAGCATCACAGAAGCAGGATTACTGTACAGATGGATAGGTGAGATGGCACAGAAGAGTGCAGAGGAATAGAAACATTGCAAGCCGAACGAAGACATGTATTGTCCCTATTATGGATGGATCCCAATTCACAGATTTGATCTTTGTACATATCTCGTAAGACCGATTCGATTGATTACTGTGAACGTTGTTGTTGTTGTGCATTGTCTGTTTTTTGCGATTTCACACAACTTGGCCAAATCCATGTTTGGCCCTAAATATATGTCGTGAATACTCTTTGCTGCTCGCTCTTCTCATTTTATAATTTTTACAAAATTCCAAAGATAATTTCTGGCACATTTTCCAAAATAAACTGATGGAATTCGGGGAATGTTTCTAAGAATTTCGCCAAATCAATTGAACACGGGCAAATGGAGAATAACACATTGATGACTGGCGAATTTGGTCTGTCAATGTTTGTGTTTTTTTATCAGTTGGGAATTTATTTTTGATCGGACACAATTACACCACATTTTCGGGGATTTTAAATGGTTGAGAGATGAGAGATTATTGGGGGAGGGGGGGGGGAGTAAAAGGACCGGTTGCTGATACGGAACCAACCGCAAATTGCTCCGACCCCCACATACAATCTCATCATCCCCAATTGCAATATAATTTCTGATATTATTATAGCGATAAAATGGAGGGATATATTTGTTCATCGTATCTCTCCAAAACGATAGATAAGGGCCCAAATAAAAGGAAAAGGCCAAAGTGATCTGCAAACAGCAGCAAATGACGAATATTTTTTCAACGGAATAATTTCTTTTAAAATGATATTTCCATATTTCTTATAAAACCAATTCATTGTTCATTCCCAGATCAACAATGTCCCAAACACCCACCAGCCAGCTGACTTTCGATGGGCTGGAGGATGAGATTCGCAGGGGGAAGATCAACACGGTTGTCGTTGGTTGGTTTTGCTGGAAATTGGAAAATTCCGAAAAAGGCGAGCGACATTTTTGCTCTTTCAAAGGTGCCGTCGACATGCAAGGGCGACTGATCGGCAAACGCCTGACGGGTCGTCACTTTGCGGAATCGGCGGCGAAGAAGGGCCAGATGGACTTGTGCTATTATTTCTACGCAATGAACATCGAAGGTGGGCGAGGGAAGAACGAGAGGAGGGAGTGGCATCCGAAAAGCACAAAAACAGCAAAGAATCAGTCAGAGTTCAGGGGAAAAATTATGCAGAAAATGATCGGACGCCCAAATTTTTGGCCATCCATTATCAGCTTTGACATTCAACCAATTTGAACCTGTAATATAATGACCCCTTATACATCAAGATAGAAAATTAGGTCCCTCCCTATAAGTATTACTAGTCCCCGAAAATACTTGGTCCGATAAAGCTTGAATTGTTTTTTTTCAAAGTCATTGAGAAGATGAGCCCTAACTGCAAAAATGGATTAATTTGATGAATTTGTTAAGGAGTGGTCGGCGAGGGCTACGAAGTGGCCAATTGGGACCGGGGCTGGGGCAACTGCGACCTGCGCCTGGACTTTGCCACCCTTCGGCGAACTCCCTGGATGGAGGCCACGGCGGTGCTGATCGGAGATCCATTTGTTCGTTTTGGCCAATTAAAGAGCAAAGGGTGAGAAGACGACCCCAGGATTCTTTTTAGGAGCTAATTCCAAGTAAAGCACAAATCCCTTTTTTGCCCCCTTTACCCTTCCCGGCCCGCCGATCAGATCCACTGATCTGTTGATCATTGATCAGTGCCCCCACTTCCCGATTTGTGCAGGACCGTCTCTCGGGCCAACCCTTTTTCTGTTCGCCCCGTGCGATTCTGCGCCGCCAGGTCGATCGGCTCGCTGCCGATCTGGGCTTGCGCGCGCTGATGGCCTCCGAGATGGAGTTCCACGTGTTCCGCGAGACTCAACAGAGCGCGAGACAGAAGCGCTGGCTGGGACTTGAGACGGCGCAGCCGCACTTCCGCTGCATGCACATGCTGGCAAGTTCCGTCGACGAACCATTCATGCGCAAAGTTCGGAACGGACTCGAGGCGGCGGGTAAGCGGATGGAACCGGGAGAATATTTGTTGTCCGGATGATCTGATAGTTTCCGGGAAAGCTCCGGATGATATAAGTCAGGGATAATCTATTTGTTGTAAAGATTTGTTGGGTAATGATAGAATGAGTAACTTGGGCATTGTATTAGTTCCTGATTCTTCTGCAGGGATTCACCTGGAAGCCACCCATCCGGAGTACGGACCTGGCCAACAGGAACTGAACTTTGCCCCGGCCGAACCCATTGAAATGGCGGATCGGCACATTTTGGCCAAACAGGCGATCCACGAAATGGCCAACCAGGAAGGGCTGGCCGCCACATTTATGGCCAAGTACAACAAGGACAGTCCTGGCAACTCATGTCATATTCACAGTAAGGACTAACATGGAGTTATTTTCAAGCCCCATTAACATTGGATGTGCCTTCCGAATTTCAGAATCAAATGTTCAAAAGCTTCAAAATTCCAAACTAAAATAAATTCGGATTTTGCCTTTCAACTCCCTTTTAGTGTCCCTTGCGCACAAGGACACGGGCAAATCGGCATTCTTTGACAAGGACGGGGAGCACGGGATGAGCAAGTTGATGGCGAATTGGGTGGCCGGACTGCTCAAATATGCGCCCGAGTTCACCTTCTTCCTGGCCCCGTACATCAACTCGTACAAGCGACTGCAGCCGATGAGGTGCAAATTCGGAAATTATTTTTTTGGAATTCTGAAAATGTTCAGCTGGGCCCCCACCAAAATTGCGTGGGGCCTTGACAATCGGACAAGTTCCATGAGAGTGTGCAGTGTGGGGGCGGAGGGGGTGCACGTGGAGTGCCGCATCGGCGGCGCGGACCTGAACCCGTACTTGGCATACGCGGCACTGATCGCCGCGGGCATGGCCGGCATCGAAGAAGGTGCGCAAGTCCAGCAGAAAGGGGGGGGGGACAATGGGAAATTTCAGGGATAAGTGGGATAAAGTATCATTAAACTGTAATCAGATGGACTGGTTTCAATTTCCTGATACGACAGTGAATTTCCTCAGGAGGTGGAGCGCATCCCTTTTTCCAATTTTAATGCAGTTAAAATTAAAATTATTTCCACTAAATAAAAATAAAACCAAAAATTATTAGATTTGCAAAATTTTGCCGAATTTTCGGAAGTCAGAATTCTGACCTCCGAAACAGCGGGTACTTCGCACAGATTGGCCACTGAAATGTTCGGTTGCTTTTTGCCCAATTTTAACATTTTGTGCATATTTTGAGTTTTGAATAATTTAGGCCTGGAACTTCCGAAGCCGGCCGAGAGCAACATCTACATGGACAAGGAACTGGCACAGTTGCCGAAAACGCTGGAAAAGGCGGCGGAGCTGATGGGCCAGTCGGAGATGCTCAGAAGGGCATTTGGTGCCAATTTGGGGGGAATTTTCAATGGAAGGAAAAGGAACATTGGCATTTCAGGTGACCAAGTGATCCGGCACTACACAAACGCAGCCAAAATCGAGGTGGAGGAGTTCGAGAAGCAAGTGACGGACTGGGAACTGATGAGGGGGTTCGACCGATGTTAGGAGGAGAGAATCCCCATCGACGCAGATGGAAGATGGATCAGTTGGATGATTGACTTTTGTGTTTAGGATGTGATGTACCCAAATGCAAATAAACATTTTTAGCCCAGTCCATTCCTACGGTATTGATCATATTCCCAACATTCATCGTAGCATGCAAATATTGCTCCAGAAATCATTTGTTAATGAAATTATTCTTTCCATGTTTGGGAAAATTACCATCGCCTTCTTTATGGAGCGTAATTTTGAGAGCCTAACAATAAGCACCAAAGATTCCGAGTTTCCAATTTTTTCAGGTCCTTTGGGAAGGTCCCAAGTCAAGAAGGTTCACAAGAATTTTGACGACAAACTACTTAGTTAGAACAAATAATAAGTGGGCTATTGAGCTGACTGCTGAGTGAGTGTGAATGTGAATGAACTGATAATGCTGATTGGCAAGTGAGAAAGGGATCAGAATAAATAATTGAAATCATACTGTACTTGACAAGAATCCATAATATTCTCCGGCTCTCATATGACACCCACATTACGATGTGTGTTGCCGTGACGATGGGGATGATCTGCTTCTGCTCCTGTGGGCCCCCCAAACACAAGGAAGGGATTGATGGCCAAAAAATGAAATTTGCATGATGTTGTTGCGGGTATCGTTCTTATTCTGATTTTCTTTTTTACATATTTGTCATTTTAACCTTCCACAATTGTACGAATTTTATGATTTGAGTGTGCATTATTATTATTGAATTGATTGGGTGATATTGTCAATTGTCTAATATCACCATCCAATATCCCTCTTCCATCCCTCGTCTTGACAACCCGTGATGTCCACATGTGTCCAAATATTTGTGTCGTACAATAAATACGTGGATTGTCAGATTGTTCAACATGGCAGGGGGTGATGGGGTGGGGGTCCCATCCTCTCCCCTCCGCAGATTCCAGTGTGTTTGTTGGCGCCATGATCTGGCACCCCCAACTTGGATAATACATTTTGTTGCTTCACATATTTTCCAATTTCCTCCTCGTCATCACCAATTCATCGATTATTTTCCCTCTCCATTGGCCCTTTTATAGCCAAGGCTTTTCAGCAGAATTCATCATTCCTTAACATTTTTTGAATAAATTCTCTTAATTATTACTTACTGAATAAGCCTGTTCGTCGCAAGAAAGAAGACAATGTTGCGAGGAAGTTCGATGTTTTTACTGCTGACCTCCTGCTGCTTAATCTATGCCGTCACTGGTCTGTTTGTCGATCAGTTCGGGGTCCACATTAAATTAATCTAAAATTCTGAAAAATCCCGGTTTCTGGTGTCCTTATAACTACTATACCTTGGCCTTGAAATGAATCCGATTGATTCAACCAGGGGTTGGACTGTGTTCAGGTTGGTCCCTATCCATCATACTCTTGACCCTTTCCCCTGATTTTTTCGATCATTAATCTTTTTGTTTCAAAATTAATAGCCTCCGGCAGCGAAAAGGACTCCGATTCCGAACATTCCAACAAGAAGTCGCCCCACTCTTCCGCCCATAATTCCCCTCATTCTTCTCGCCATTCTTCTCCCGAAAAGCCATCATCGGGCAACCCGTCCCGCGATCCATCTCCTCAACGATCCCCCAACAACTCGCCCCAACAGTCGCCCCAACAGTCGCCCAACCACTCGCCCCAACAGTCGCCCAAACAATCGCCCCAGCAGTCGCCCAACCACTCGCCCAAATCGTCCTCCTCGTCCGATCACTCGCTGGTCATCCAATCCCAGCCGCCGCCACTGTCCCTCTCAGACGACCTCGCTGCTTCCACCTCCGATGCCATAATACCCGAAACACCCAGAGCTGTGGCCGCCCCGCACTCGCCCACCTCCCCGCTCCACCACGATGGGTCTCCCCCCGACAGTCCGACATCTGTTGCGCGATCACCCGATTCCTCGCTTGAGTCTGTTTCGAATTCGATCTTTTCCGAAATGGGTAATCCAGGATTAAAAGTTCGATTAAAAATGGATTATTCGAAATTCCGCAGATGTGCGAGTCACAAGTGTGGACAATGTCGTGAACTTTGTGAACAAAGTGCACGAAGAGCAAGAGAAGTTCTTTGACTCTTTTACGGTTGACGAAAAAAGGGAAGAGGTAGAAGCCAAAGAATAAAAATGAGAAAAATAGGAAGGAAATTTTAGGCTGTGAGGGCCATGGTCACCGAGTACAATCCCCAACTGATGGTGGATCCATTGTTGGACAGCAAGGACCCGGTGGGAGTTGGCCGGGAGTTGAGGGAATTCTTGCAGGAATTGGTGTCGCGATGCAAGAAATTTGTGCCGAGGAATGCAGGAACTTCGGTAGGAAATTTAAACATATAAATTGGAAAAATGGAACATTGAATGTTTAGTCGGAGAGAGAAGCGGCGGAGAGACTGTGCACAATTGGCACAATTTTGGCGGCGACAGAAAAAATGGCCCAAAAGTGGCGAAACTATGAGGAGGGAGAGGAAGAGGATGAAGAGGATGAGGAAGAAGAGGGGATCCCGGACTTGGAAGATGAATGCCCAGCAGAGGAACAGCAAACAGAAAAGCATGGGTGAGGAGGGTGAAGGGGAGGGGAGGGATACTGTGGAGAGTAAAGTGTAAGGGATGCTATAGAGGGTAAGGAAACTGTAGAGTAAAGTGAAAAGATGATGTAGAGGGTGAAACGTAAGGACATTGTGTAAGGTAAAGGGTAAGAATATTGTAGAGGGTAAGCTGTAAGGATACAGCAATGTCATGATTAATATGATAAATGATAATTGTTGCCAGTTCAGTCCCTCCTCGTCCTCCTCCTCCTCCGCCGAAAAGGGCCAATCCCCCCAGCAACCTGTGCTTCCTCCGTCTTCGGGTTCGGTCTGTCCCCCGGACAGTTGCCAGCCGACTCCGACTGGTCGCATGACCCGTCTGCTGTGGCCCCTGGCCCGGCTGATCAACTGTTGTCGCTCTCTGTGCCATTTCGTCAAAGACAGATTCCGACAAATGCCCATTCTCAACATGATCCGCCGAAGAACTGCTAAGACTGGTCAGTGGGGCTGGGATTTGGCAATGGTTTGGGATTTTAATTCTTAGAATTAGCAAATAAATGTGATTTATGAAAATAATTAAAGCAATTTATTATTACAGAAATTGAAGAAGAAGAAATGGAGGAAGAGGACCAATTGGCATGTGCCAACATGATTGTGGCATTTTTGGGGGAAGCACTGAATGATTGGGAGTTGGCCAAGAAATACGCGGTGGACAACGGAGTGATCCAGGACAGAGAGGTGGGGGGGGGGAGAGGGAAACAGAAGCCAAAAAATAGAGGAGGCCAAGAACGGGATAGGGGAAAGTCCACGAATTTCGAAATTTTGAAAAAATTTGAAAATGCGAATCAAAATTAAGATTGTGGATGCCATCAACGGGTTGGAGAAGGCGAAGTTGGGCGAGTTCTTTGGGAGTCACATCAAACTGATCGAGGAAGATGAGGAGGAGCGAGAAATCCCGAGTGTGGACCAGATCGATTGATCGAACAGGGCAAATGCCGCCTGCTGCTGTTGGATTTTGTCTGAATGCGTGTGACCCTTGCTCCCCGTCTACTGACGATATTTTGGATTTTCACCCAATCCTCCTCCTTTTTTGTTATAATTCCATAATACTGTAGTAATCAAGATAGAGAAATGAAATAAATTTATTCCTTTGGAGAAAATGAATAATTCTCTTTCATTTTGAATATTTTCGGATCCCTGCTTTTGCTTCCCCCCCCCCTCCCCCTCCATTTTCATCGTCCACTCCGTCCATTGCATCGGCTCAATTGGATTTCGTTGCTCTTTATGGTTGTCACTCTTGTCAGACCAATTGGGACACATCCAAATGTTTTTTGAAGCGCTTTTCTGTATTCGCTGCTAAAATTTCAAATTTTTCAAAAGAATAAATACCATTTTTTGGTTTCACCTTCGAATTACCTCATCAGGAAAAGGGTGGGCGCGTAAAGGGCCAGGGTTGTCTGAGTGACGAAGCCGACAAAGGACTTGATGTACCACCGTTGGAGTGCCGGGGGTCCGACAAAGTTCAGCACTTTGGTGGCAATCTGGTTGATGGACCAGCCGAAGAAGTCCAACAGGAACATGGCCACCAGGGAGTGGAGCAACCGGGCGGGATAATCATTTTGGGAACGGGCCAAATCTGTAGGGGAAAAGAAAAAAACAATGAAAAGGAAAAGGGGAAGTGATAATGCAAAGATAATGAATGGAATCTGCTGAGGAAGATGATCAGGGTAGGGAAAGAAGACAAAGGGATTGCTGATCAGGATCAGGATGATAATGACAGAAGCATTCAGAATATTCGACACTTTTGCCTTTTTGGCGTCGCATCCGAAAAAGCACCCAAAGTGCCATGTAGGCCACACATGCCGAAATGCTCAGTGCCATTCCCAAGTCGCTGAATATTTGCAGCGCCGAGTTGCCGGTCTCGCACACCACAATTCTGCTGATTGATGTGAGAGATTATTCAGAGATTCGATTCAAATCTTCTAGGAGGTAAGAACTCACTTGTCCTCCGAAGTGTAAGCCGAATACACCGAAGCGAGCGAAGAGGCAAGGCCGTAGCCGAAGGCCAGGGAGCACAGGAAGGCCAAATAGCCTCGTTGACGGTGGGCACGGCATTGCCTTAAAATAAAAAAAATATATATTAAAAAATACAAAATAATTTATCAATTTGGTTTGAAACTTTTTCTATTCAAAAGCTGAATAAAAAATAAACACTACAGGATGTACTACAGGATGTGCCCAAGTTCATCACCTAAAATTGATCGTAACAGAGTACTCACCAAACGGGGAAAACCACGCTGATCAGACGATCAACTGCGATCAGCAGGAAGAACACGTATTGGCCATAGTTGCCAATTTTGGGAATGATCTGGAGAAGAACGCAGAGGCGGTTGGAAAAGCCATCGGGACCGGCGAGGATGAGGGCGACGAATTGGGTGAAAAAGGAGAGGGAGTAGAGCAGGATGCAGAGGGAGTTGGCGGCGATCAGAAGGTTGCAGGAACCGTGCAAATTCCTGGGGAGCCGGGATTGGATGCCAAAGAATCCCGGGGGGGGGGGACAATCACTGATCAATGATCACTTGCTCCTGATGGTGACCAGGATCAGAGTGGCGGCTGAGGCGATGGTCACGGAGGCCAGCAGCACCTTCACACAAACCACAGCTGCCATGGCCAGGGCCTGCTGCTGTTGTTGGTCCCCGGTACTGATGAGGGATGATGCTGTTGTCGCCTTAAAAACGAATAATCCGGAAACAAGGGAACCCAATGCTCGACTATATTTATCAGAAATTTAAACAACTCATGGATGGAATTACCGTATTGTTGCTCATGCCTTGGGGTTCAAAATTCAGTTAATTGTCAGAAAGAAGAATGTGACCCTGGTGGTGGGTTTGGACACATTAATATGGGATAATTCTGCAATTGGTGTCCTATGGGAATATTTCTGCCTTATTACTTTTACTGTTTATTATCCAATAAAGGATTGTTCTGTTCCCATTCTCAACATTCCGAAGATTTCTCACGATCCTTCAAATTACATAAAATGAACTTTTAGACTAATGATAAGGGCAAAATGAATTCTTCACTAGGCACAGAGATTGGCCATAAAAAGGTGGGGATGAGTGAGAGTGAACGAATGCATGGATACGGATACAAAGAGCAGCGGATGACAGTATTTAGGCGGGGCGGAGGGGACTGCCACCCCCCATGGCAGAAAAAATAAGAATTATCTTAAGAAAAGGATATAAATTTTCAAATATTTCGCCGGGCTGGCACCCCTTTTAAAAAAGTTAAATTTTATAAAAACTAGTTTTTAGATGGTGATTTTCTTTAAAAATGACATAAATGTCTTTTTCCTGTGTATCCTATAATCAAATTCTGCTCGTCAGAATAAAAGAGTGCACGAGTTTTATAGAAATTTACAGAAATTGAAATGTGATAAGGCCAAATGAAAAGATCAGTAGAAAAGCTCATTCCGATCGGCAATCTGTTTTATCTTCTCCTGAAATTTGTCCGTTGAACAGTCCAACCAAGCTAGAGTCTTCAAATCCAATTTTCTGGTCGGGTCCAACAAGTCCTTAAGTCATAATTATAATTATTATAACGCAAGGCAATAAAGCTTCGACAATTTAATATTTAAATGGTCAGGTAAGGATAGAAAATTTAAAGTAATTCATTAATGGGATTTTTTCCTAATTTAAAAAAGATATTAATAATTTAAATCTGAAGTAAGATCGTTAAAAATATATATTTGAAAAAAAAGAAAATTCGAAAGAATTAAATCTTCCAAAATAAGATTTGCGAGTAATAAAACTTCATGAGTTGTGTGATAATTCAGCTTTTTCCCCTTAAAACCTTTCTCTGGGGATTGTAAATTTCCACGTTGGCCTCCTTGATCACGTCAAAGTCGTAAAGTTCGGATAGAATGGCCAAATTACAGTTTCGCTCGGCCTCGCCCTGATCCATCCCCCGACCCTCGAATCGCACTCTACTTGCACCGGTCGACGGCACTGTGACCAGTTTCACACAAATATAATAAGAGCAGCGCCAGTGACTAAAGGAAAAATGAATATCTTAGTAAGATGGATTACAATATTAATAGTAATTAAAACTGTCAACCTCTAAAAAAGCAAAAAAATAAAAAATCTCTTAATCAAAATTGCTTTCTTCTCACTTTTGTTAGGAATTTTGGCTAACAAGCCACAACCAATATCCAATAATGGCGTCGTCAGGAATAAATTCGAGGGGGGGGGGGTGAATATTGGCTTGGCGGTCGCTGATGAGCATAAAAAATTTTGTTTTGGAATGTTGCCGAAATTTTTTGAGTTTGACCATTTTCGAAGGAATTTTGGCGTTTTTTTCCTCCCCCCTTTTTCGATTTCAGGGGGGATTGCTACGGGCTTGTCAAATACAAATACCCACTCGGATTCGGGTTCTGCTTTCATGACCTTTGACGCGTCCACACTAATCAGCCCTCTCTGAATGAATCTGTCGAGTGCTCTGGCCGTATTTCCGGCGTTATATCCGTGTGCTAATTTTTGGTAGGCAATTTGGTAAATTGGCATCACATCGTCATTCTTGTGATGATGCATTAATTTGATTTTTTCGATTTTATTTTGAAAAAAACCTTTGGTAGGAGAATTTTCAATTCGGAATCCGAAGCGCGAAATTTAATTGGTATATTCCGCGCCCTACTCCTCTGATCAGAGGATGTTGTTGTTTCATTGCTTGGCTTCAATCCATTCTGTTTTTTTCGTTTTTCTTCAAATTTATTTGGCAAAATATCCGTTGGAGTTGGAACTGCAGAGCTGCTGGACGGTCGATCAAAATCCAATGCCTGAAATTTCAAAAATATTATAATTTGTGATTTTAATTTAATAGAACACACGCAAGGCCGGCGCCAGGGGGGGGGGCTGAAGCCCCTCCCCTCGTAATGCCAAGTCGAACAAATTCTTCATAAGGGTCCCCCTTTTGATTTAACTAAATTTTCAAATTTCTCCAGCGATCCCTATTGGGCTGCCGGCACCCCTCAATCTAATAAAATTTTTTTTAAGTCAAACTTGACCGATTTCTTAGAAATAGGTCTCAAATTCTCAAAAATTTCTCCGGTGGCCATTATCGGGACCGCCGGATTCTTACCTCTTCATAAAATATTAAAAAAATTGACCAGTTTTCATAAAGAAGCGAAATTTTATTTTATCCGGCGGCCCTTCGGGTTTTTGCGCTTTATGAAATAATATTACTATTTTATAGAAGTGCCGGTGGTCCCGATAGGGGCCGCC
Organism: Rotylenchulus reniformis; assembly: GCA_001026735.1. Lineage (NCBI taxonomy): Eukaryota > Metazoa > Nematoda > Chromadorea > Rhabditida > Hoplolaimidae > Rotylenchulus > Rotylenchulus reniformis. The sequence goes on from LDKF01001011.1 coordinate 24,976, forward strand.
GGAGAAAAATTTGAAAATTTGAACCTTTTTCTTAAGAAAATTGGTCAGTTTTTTATTTTTCCAGAGGCTGACGGGGGGGG
>LDKF01001013.1:0-12524 GCA_001026735.1 Rotylenchulus reniformis
GCTTTAATAAAATTAGAACAATGGTCATTATCCAATGGGCTAAAAATTTCAATTGAAAAATGCTATAGTATGAATTTGGGCAAGAATAATTCAAAAACAGATTATCACCTTTTTGGTGATAAAATAATTATAAAAGATTGCGTGAAGGATCTTGGTATTCTAATAGATTCTAAGCTGGAATTCAATGAACATGTTAATCAAATCAGCAAAACAGCTTATTTTAAAATTCATCAGATTCTTAGAGTCTCAAAAACACGGGATCTCAGTACACTCATTTTTCTTTATAATACATATGTCAGACCACAATTAGAATATGCCTCTGAAGTTTGGAATCCTTCCAAACAAAACCTAATTCAAAAAATCGAAAAAATACAGAAATTTTTTACCAGAATTGCATTGAAAAAATGTGGTCTAATTTACAGGCCATATACTGAACGACTTACACTATGCAAACTTCAGAAACTTTCAAAAAGAAGAGAAATCATGGATTTAACAACAGCTTTTAAAATCATACGGGGAATGACCCATCTTAATTCCTCCAAATTTTTCAATTTTTCTGATAGATCCACCCGAAGATCACTCCTTCTGAAATTCAAAAAACATAGTAGAAAATCTCAAAATAATTTTTTCCACCGAACTGTTAATAATTGGAATAAACTGCCCAATGAAGCCATGCAAATTATGGAATTGAGTCATTTCAAGGAATTCATCAAAAATCAATGAGTCCTGAGTGCGGTCACCTCTTATTTTATTGTATTTGTTTGATTTGCAGTTTCCCGATGACTTTGTTTTTCATTCATTGACACTTATTTATGATCATTNTCGAAAAAATACAGAAATTTTTTACCAGAATTGCATTGAAAAAATGTGGTCTAATTTACAGGCCATATACTGAACGACTTACACTATGCAAACTTCAGAAACTTTCAAAAAGAAGAGAAATCATGGATTTAACAACAGCTTTTAAAATCATACGGGGAATGACCCATCTTAATTCCTCCAAATTTTTCAATTTTTCTGATAGATCCACCCGAAGATCACTCCTTCTGAAATTCAAAAAACATAGTAGAAAATCTCAAAATAATTTTTTCCACCGAACTGTTAATAATTGGAATAAATTGCCCAATGAAGCCATGCAAATTATGGAATTGAGTCATTTCAAGGAATTCATCAAAAATCAATGAGTCCTGAGTGCGGTCACCTCTTGTTTTATTGTATCTGTTTGATTTGCAGTTTCCCGATGACTTTGTTTTTCATTCATTGACATTTATTTATGATCATTTTACTTTTTGTTGTATTTCACCACATAAGAGTATCATTGATACCAGTGGGTTGCTCGATAAATAAATAAATATTTTGAAAAAAAAATTTGCCTTTTTTGCCTATTTTCGCTTGATAGCTCCCTATTTTCTCCCTATTTGGGCCTTTTTTTGCTCCCTAATAGGTCCCTATTTTGGCTTAGGGGAATTCCCTAAAATTTGACACCCTACAAATAACAAGAGTGAAGATAGCAGAGCTTTCAGAAACCAAAGAAAAACAGAACAAAAATATCGTTGAAGATAATCGTTTCAAAACCAAATTAAAAATCTTTAATGCTAAAAATGAAAAATTTCTCCTTTATTAAAATTTCTTGCCGGAGTCCATCCGGAAAGATTTTTTGGAATGGAAAAATATGTATTCGACGTTTCGTCCATTAGTCATTTCGTAGTTTTTGTTTACTTCATATTCATTATACATAGTATTTACATGTGACAAAAAAACTCGTTCCAGTTTATTCATTATAACCCGGCTATTCACACAGTTGTTTGGGGGGCTTAGGCAACCGCACGGTTCAATAGGTGCGGGCTGGAAGATTATTAATTTTTATACCCAAATTTTAATATTGGGCTCGCCGAAGGCGAGCCCAATAATAAGAATCTGGGTATAAAAATAATAACCTTTCAGCACTCACCTATTGAACCGTCTAGCTATCAGGACTAGCTATCAGGAGTAACCAGCTACGAAATGGCTAATGGACTAAACGTCGAATATATATATTTCCATTCCAGAAAAATCTTTCCGGATGGACTCCGGCAAGAAATTTTAATATATTATTGTTCCACTAGGGGAGAGGAGTCGATTGATATATCGGACCATTAGAAAAGTAGGAGACCATGGGCGTTCCGGAAGGTAATTTTCCGGACCAACTTTTTTCCGGATGGGCTCCGGCAAGAAATTTTCGAAAATTTGTAATCCTTAGGGGAAGAGGAGTTGATTGGTATATGGCGCGTATCCGACACGCGGAGACGACAACGGAAGTGACCCCAATATCTTGAACCAAGAATCTTGAAAAATCTTGATCTTGAAAAAATCTTGACCCAAAAAATTCAAGATCTTGATCATTTTTCAAGATTTTTATTTTTTTCTACCAATTTAAGAAAAATTTCAAAAAGAACTGATAAAGTCTATTTTATTGAAAATAACAAAGCATAACAAATTAAAAAGAATTCTGATCATTAATCAAATGGAAAGTACGTTTAAAAAATGATCATCTCAGCCTTAATTCAATTACCCTTGGGTAAAATTTCAAATAAAATTGACTTCAGCGTCAATAAGTGACGTTTGATAACGCAATACATCAGAACGGACGCCAGAATCAGATTCAGCGTACAAAATTATTTCGGGAAATGTTTTTATAGTACATAGATGAATTTACGGTAAAAAATTTAAAAATTTTGTTCTGGGCGGGGCAGTAAAAATCCGATACAAACGCAAATCGTACCTAAAAAAGTAAGAAAATCGAAAGTAAAGGGGTGATTGTTCGTATTTGGAATGAAACTTTTGTTCCGATTATTGAAGCGATTGTTTAAACATTTCTATGCTCAATGCAATATTTCATTATTTCTTTCTCTGTTCTCATAAGACACAGGCAGAGAAAATAATTATGGCGTAAATACAGCATTTGAATTTCCTGCAGAGAATGTGAAAAATGCTATTCTCTTTCTCTGATTCAACTCTAATTGTGCATAAGCTTTGAGTTATTTCGCTTCGATAAAATGACAAAAATCCTTAATGCTAAAAACGAAAAATTTATCCTTTAATGAACAATTAAATGGTAAGTGAACACCAAAATGATAAATCGGCTACAGGTCAATAGAACCCTGTTCATTAGAACCCAAAAACTTCCGTTCAAACAAAAACTTTTTTATATTTGGTAGGTCCCGCAATGTATAAAAAGCAAAAAGGTTTAGAATCTTAGAACCCCACTTATGGCCTATTTGGTTTTTCGAATTTCCCTGAAAAATTTTGAAATTTTCAAAAATCGATTTTTGCATTTTTTCGAAAATTTCAAATTTTTTCAGAGAAATTCGAAAAACCAAAAAGACCATAAGTGGGGTTCTAAGATTCTACACCTTTTTACTTTTTATAGCTTTGGCCTAGCAATGTCTTAAAAAAAGTTTTTGTTTGAAGGGAAGTTTTTGGGTTCTAGTGAACTGGGTTCTATTGACCTGCCATTAATTGCAATAAATTGTTGGTAAAATGTTGAACAATAGATATAAAAACACTAGAATAATTCATTATTGTTGATCAAGATCTTGAAAAAAGCTTCTTGAAAAATCTTGCAAAATCAGAAAAGGTTCAATAAAGATCTTGAACCAAGATTCTTAAAAAATCTTGAAAAAATCCGAAAAGGTTCAATAAAGATCTTGATTCAAGATTTTTCAAGATTCTTGAATCAATATTCTTGAAAAATCTCGAAAAATCTTGTCTTGGTCCGATCTCTAAATAGAACACATGCACATGCATGCATCAATCCCCTAGTAGTTTCGAACTTCTACATAAATATGCATCAACTTTTTTGGTCGGTTCAGCTTCAGCGATAGGCCGAACTAATGCTAAATCCTTTTAAATGTAAGAACTAGAAAACCAACTAAAAAAACGATATTTTTATTAAGAGAAGAATTTTCTTACATTTAGATGGGTTGTAATCATACGTAGGGAAGAGGAGAGAGTTTTCTCATACACTGTTTCATCTTTTCTTTTACTTCTTAATTCTCTTTAATTTATGTACTATTTTTCCACTCTCTTTCTTTCCTTGCAGCTTGCCTCACCGCTGCTACAAAACGTCGTTTACGAAACACCGAAACTATAAATTTAGAAAGCGAAATCGACTTACCGTAACCTGCTTACCTATTCGGTAAATTACTGGTTTGGTTAAAATATATTATCAATTTTTTTTCTTGTACAAAATGAGTCCAATCCATTTTTATTGCTTTTATGCCTTTTTTTTTTTGGAAATTTTGCATGCTTCACTAGCCGAACCAAGTCATCAGAATTAATTTTCTCAATTATTTAGGTTCTATTCTAATGTCAATCTGAAATGAAATTTATAAAAGAAATAATCAGAAAAAATTCCTCAATTCATCGATTATCAGCACATCCCTTTATCATAAGTATAAATGAAAATTTTTTGGACAAAATCTATTTCGTCGATGCTTAGAGAGGCGGGAGATAATCGTATTGGCCGAGTCAAATGCATGTGTCCCCGGGGACATTGCCACTGATGGCACATTTGCCTTTGTCCGCACCATCCTCTCTCCGTCTAATGGACCCTTCCAAGTGCATTTTTTCGGATTTTTTGGCCAATAAAATTTTTTTGCAACGCTTTGCCCCTCATTATCGCCTTTTTGGGGTCGGCCTTCTGATCATTGTTCTTGTGCTTGCCCAATTGCCCCATTTTGTTGAAACGACGAGTCAAGATCAGGGACAACCCTTTCGGATTGGTATCATTAGGGCTAAAATCTGTTAAAAGACCAAAAAAACAGGCGCCGTTTTTCGCGAAGTCCGAGATGCACATTTGCGTGCCGCGCTCAACTTCACGCTGCACTGGGTCCAGTCACAAAACGGGCATTTTGCCAACTCCGAACCCAGTCCCTTCACAACTGTGGCCGGATTTGAGGAGATACTGACGGACCCGGAAGACCATTACGAATTGTTGGAGAAAGGTCAGAGTCCAAGTTCTGAGCCAATATCTGAATTTTGAATCCGTAAGAACCCAAAGGCCCAACTCCAAAGTGTTCCTTTGCAGCTTGTCGTCTGGTCAATGAGCACAATGTGATGGCACTGGTCGGCCCTTCGGACCTGCACTTGTCCGAGCAACTTGCCGTTTTGAGCACGAAAATGCAACTTCCATTCTTCTCACTGGTGGACCCACTGGAACACCACCACTTGGATCCGGATGGGAACATTTTGAAGGAACAAAATCAGCCAAGTATGGATGGAAAATGAGAGAACCAAAAGGACAATTACCTTCAAATCATCCCGTTCTTTCAGTAACTCAATTGGATATGTTCCCCGGAACACAACAGTTGGAGGCCATCATCGATCTGATCAAGTACTGGCGCTGGAACCGCGTGATTGTTGTCTACAGAGAGCCAGAAAGTTGGAAAACTGTCAAATTGATCAAATTTCAAAGAACAAAACCCCCCTTCCCCAAGGAATTCGTCGTCTGATCCTATTTCTGGAGAGCGATTACCTGGCGACCATCCGCTTTCACCTGGTCCACATTGACCGTAATGACTTTCTGAGTGCTGCCAAAATGGTGAAGGAATTGGAGGAGTGCGAGGGTGAGAGGAAAGCGGAAAGTACAAGTTCAACAATTCGGTTTAGACGATCATTACCATCAACAGCAACATGGTCAGTGCAGTAAGTTCAGCCGATTATTGCTGGATCTGAACCCGGAGGACACTCACCAATTTCTTTTGGCCGTATTTGGGCCATAAATTGCGAAATTCTGGATTTTACCATTTAGGCACTCAAAGTTGGGTTGGTGGAGCTGAGACACTGGTTTCTGACCACCTCCCTGGACCTGCTTCACATGGACATGGAGCTGTTTCGGCACAACCATGCCCATTTTCTGGGTCTGGATCTGTTAGGCTCAACATCAGCTGATGAACATGTTCGGTTGCTTCCGAAGTTCAACGAGTTCAAGGAGTACATCCGAGGTTATACCACGGAAAAAGACCCAGTGGCCAGAACCTCAGGAGTCAAAATGGTCGATAATATTGTCTTTGAAAGATTCCGTCCGAATTTCTTTCCAGTCCGAAGCGATCTTGTTGTTCGACGCAATTTTCCTGCTTTCCCGAACATTTTCACCGGCAAACAATGCCACTGACCTTATCGTGCCGAAGAGTGCCCGTTGCCCGAGCGGCCAAAGAGCCCACCAACCTCTGGAAAATGGCATTCAAATTGCTCGAAAACTTCGCTACAATGACCTTCAGGGCCTTAGCGGTCGACTAGATCGTTTGGCCGACGTCGTGTCGAACTTCAAATTGCGGATCAATCTGCTCGGATACACCGGAAGGATTGTCGATGTAAAAATGGAAGCTGGATCAACTAGAAAATCAACCAATTAGGATTCTTACTTGTAGCTCCACTGTCAATACATTGTCCATTCCTTACGAGTTCGAATCCTTTTTTATTCATTTTTAATGATTGTCCCACTACAAAACTCCGAATTTTGCAGATTGGTTACTGGGAATCCTCCGCCAATGCTCCGATTGTCAACATGTCCGGTGACTCGCGGGCCCAACTGCGACGGAATGTCAAGGTTTCGGACGAGCTGAAACCGCACTTCCGGGTCACCACCATCCTGGAACGGCCTTATGTGATGTTGAGGACCAATGACGCGATGGGAACTGCTTCGATGTCCGGCGGGGGTGGCGTCATGGGAGAACGCGAAAATCAGAATGCCAAATTCGAGGGTGCGGAATATTTTCAAAGTTCTGTTTAAAGGTCCTAAATGCGCGTTCAGGCTTTTGTATTGACCTGCTGGCCGAACTAGCCCAGGACCTCGGGTTCACCTACACAATCCATGTGGTCCGTGACAACAAATACGGCAACGACAACGGCAACAACAGCTGGGACGGCATGATCGGGGAATTGCTGAACGGAGAGGCGGACATGGTGATGGCCCCATTTACGGTGGGCGATCTTCCGAATATTGGACACGAGGCGGATACTTTTAAGGCAAATTTCCGCCGTGCCGAAGTTGTGGACTTCACGAAGCCATTCCTGTCCCTGGGCATCAGCATTCTCTACCGGATTCCTGAAGACTACCAGCCGGTAATTGGTTTTGACATATTTTTGGCACATAATCCATCAGTTTTTAGGACATTTTTTCATTTCTGAACCCTCTTTCGCTGGAGATTTGGCTCTGCATTTTGCTGTCCATCTGCGGCCTCACCTTTGGAATGTGCCCATCAATTACATATTTGGCCAATTATCACTCATTTCCCAGGTATTTGGTGGCCAATGTGACTCCCTATGAATGGAATCTCAACTTTTCTTGTTGCACCGCCCACCAACCCCACCCGGCAGCACAGTTCTCTACCGTGGGCGGGAAGGTGAGCAGCACCAGGATCCAGCTGTCCAACAACTACAGCTTCTGGAACACCCTTTGGTCATTTCAAACAATAATCGCAGTACAGTAACCAGTGACTATTGTGTACTGTAGGTATGTGATGTCAACAATGCTCAAGGGAGGCTGCGACTTTGGCCCGAGGGCCGTGTCAACCAGATTGCTCGGGGGGTCCTGGTGGGTGTTCACGCTGGTCATCGTCAGGTGGGTGGAGCATAGGCCAATGTCCCTGTCCCCCCGGTTGCTTTTATCTTTTCTGCGCGAGATTTGTTTCTTCGCCCCCTCTTGCTCCCCCCCCCCCTTTTCCTCCTTCCCTCTCTCTTTCTCTGACAAGTTATCCATCCTCTAATTGGCTGATCATTGATCAATATCTTATGAATTCTAACCAATTCAGCTTTCCTATTGGAGTAATAAGGTAATAAACAAAACAGGATTCCATCTTTAAGATTCTGTTAGGGAGAAACACAAAGATGAACCACATAAGCGTCGTTGGTGCAGTGGTAGCATTGCTGCCTTCCAAGCAGTAGGGGCGGGTTCGATTCCCGCACGACGCATAATTTTTTTTCGAAAACAATTTCCTTTTATATGAATTTTTTAAATTAAAAAATACGCCTCACTTTAAAAATAAATAAAAAGATATTTCGAATTTTTTGGAGCTTTTTCTACTTTATGCGATTATTCGGTGCTTTACAGTGCTTACACAGCCAATTTGGCTGCTGTGTTGACCGTTTCTCGTCCCCACATTCCCATCCGCAACATCGACGATTTGGCAAATCAAAGTGACATTTCCTACGGCACGATCAATGGTGGCTCAACAATGCAATTCTTTCAGGCAAAAGTTTAATTTTTTAACTTAGGAACTTGTTTGCCTCCGACTTTCAATTTTTAAAAATCAGACAAATGGCCATTTGCAATTTTGACTTTTTGAGTTTTGAAGGAATCGAAGATTGAGGCGCATGCCAAAATGTGGGCACGGATGCGTCGGATGGGCAATGTGTTTGTGCGCAACAACCGGGAGGGGGTGGAGAAGGTGTTGCGGGACAAGTACGCTTACCTGATGGAGTCCAGCTCGTTGGAGTACGAAGTGCAGCAGAACTGCAACCTGACCCAGATCGGGGGCGTGCTTGGCTCCAAGGGCTATGGGATCGCATTACAGAAGAGTGAGTGATCCGGGAGAGAGAGAGAGGAAGGGGTGATCGAAATGAAGAAAAATGATTGATCAGAACGGTTGGAGGAGTTGAATATGGGGGAGGGGGAAGGAGGAGTTATGGGGAAGAGATTAGGGGGATTTGGAGAGTGATCAGAAGAAGGGGGAGAATGAGTGATCGGAGGAAGCATTTAGGACAATAGGAGGGACAAGTAGGTTTTTAATCTGAAGAAGAGGAAGGATCGAATGGGAATGATTGTAGCAAGTAAGTAGGGTTGTTGAAGTGATTGGAGAGAGTGATCAGAGATTATTGTTGGTTGCAGATTCCGAATGGACTGATCGCATTTCGCGTCAAATCCTGTTGTACCAAAAGCGCGGGATCATCGCCATGAAGAAGACCAAGTGGTGGCGATCAAAGTGGACCATTACCCAAAAACTAAAAATATACGAATTGCTCTTCCAGAGGAGCTTCCTGCCACGGTGTCGGTTCTTCGGTGAAACAGCAGCGAATTTCGCTGAATTTGCACAATGTTTCCGGACTGTTCCTGATCCTCTCCCTCGGACTTCTGATTTCGGTTTTAGATGGAAAATTGATTTTCTCGTTGCTAATTCACTTTTAAGATGTTCATTGTCGGCATCGAATTCTATGCACGAAGACGCGAGCAAAGCCAAAGGGAGCCGAACAATGGGCCCAATTGAGAAAGAAAAAGCGAAAAGAGCCGATTGGGGGAATGTTTGCAAATAATCTCACTTATCAGTTTCAATCCGATCGATCGAATTTTTCGAGTTTTTCATTTTTATCGAACAATTTGGAAGTTGGGAAATTAACTTTTAAAAAATGAAAACCCAACCAATCGAACGAAAGTTTTTCCGGCCATAATTATTTAAATAAAATTGGTGATTTTCTTAAGACCACTATCTTATTTCCAATTTTTCCATCGTCCCTTTAATTTTTATGGATGGCCAATTTACACAAACACATACAGATTGAAATTGCCCCACCCTATTGATCCATCATTTTAATACCGTAAACTGTATTAAAGTCCTCTCCCTGCAATTAGTCTCCTCCCTATAATAGACCCCCCTCTGAAGAGTGGTTGGAAAATAAGACCCCCGAGGTCTAATACAGTTTTTACGGTATGCTCTCCGCCCGAGTGATCAATTGGGATAAATTAAGTACATAGTATAAAAACAATGAATAAAATTTTGTTTATCAAAGTATTAATAAAATGAAAATGGGCGCCGTGAGAAACGCTTTAATCATCAATTTTATGAAGCGAATTCCTTATTATAGGAAAAGTAGAATGAACAAAGAAAAAATCAGACAACAATATGTTTTAATGTATGTAATGCTTTCGCGTCACAAAATCGAGGAGCCAAAATAAAAATAGAAATTCTCTGGCTTTTCTACGCTGATTATATGCATAAAAATAAATTCTCCCCCTCCACTTGATGGTACAGTATCTCCACCATGATACGCTGCCTCCACTTCCTTCTGTACTTTTTTTTCCTCTACTTCTTCCTTCTTCCTATCCGCCGATGGAACAGAAGATGCTCTCCGCACAGCTGACCTTGAACCGGTTGCCCATCCTCGGCTGCATCGTGCTGTCCACCTTCACTTCCATTTCGCCCCCGGCCCCGTCAACTTTGGCTTTGGTCTGAATTCACCAGTTTCGGGCCATTTCAGGACTGGGCCAACCCACCGCCTTGGCCAGTTGCCATGTTCCGTCCGGGCCCCGTTGGAAGGTGTTCAGTTGCCAAAATGTGCTGGCACAGTTGTACCCTTTCAGCTGAATGCCAATGCCAAAACTTATCCATTTTAAATTTTGCCCAGAGGTGGCATTTTTAATTGTAAATAACAAAATACGGTGCCCGACATATGTTTAGTCGCGCTATAAAAATTGACAAAAAATCTTTCATTGTCGACCGATTTTTCTAGCCTTAATTTTAAAACATAGCTTAGACAAAAACTCATTTTACATATTTCAGCATTTTTCAAAATTTCATTTTTCAAAAATATTTTTGTATTACCATTTGATAGCCCTTCAAATTCTGAATCGGATGCAAAAAACCGCATCAAAAAATATGCATTTTGAGCTGAGTTAAGATTTTTTGAAAACCGCAAAAAACAGCCATTTTTAGCGTTTTCGCCCATTTTAAACCGTTTTTTGCGGTTTTCAAAAAATCATAACTCAGCTCAAAATGCATATTTGTTGATGCGGTTTTTTGCATCCGATTCAGAATTTGAAGGGCTATCAAATGGTAATACAAAAATATTTTTAAAATTTTTCTTCGCCGCTATGCAAAATGGTGTGTATTTTAAACAGGTTCAAAAACCGGTTTAGAAATGAAATTTTGAAAAATGCTGAAATATGTAAAATGAGTTTTTGTCTAAGCTATGTTTTAAAATTAAGGCTAGAAAAATCGGTCGACAATGAAAGATTTTTTGTCAATTTTTATAGCGCGACTAAACATACATATGTCGGGCACTGTATAAACATCTTAGATTTTACCATAATAACTAAATCCGATAAGATTGGGACACTTGTTTTGTTTTATTATATTTTTAAATGGAAATTTTGGCCCAAAAAGGTCGAATTTTTTTTAAGTTTAAGGAATAATCAAAAGTTAAAAAACATTGCATTAAAATCGAATCAATCTCCAGTAGAATGACATACAATGACTTGCTGAGTGCCCGGCTCTTCAAAGACCAATTCTTCCACTTGTTGCCCATGGGGCATCTAAATTTCATTTTTCTTATTTTTTCATTATTTTTCGGGGGATTTACCTCAATTTTGAAAAGGAATGGCGTCTTTGAGTCGGATGTCACCTTGGCCAGCATCTCACAGTATGGCCCGGGTGGGGCATTGTCTGTGATTGCCAGAATGGCACAAAACACAGCGATTGGGAATACGAAAAAGGGATTTTTGAACATTTTAAGCAATTTGAAGGGAGCAAATGGATTTGAAGAAAGCATTTGGGGGGGAGAGGTGATGATCCAGAAAGATAAAACCAACTCCGAAAGATCATCTTGATGATGATGATGAGCAGTGTTGGGAAAAGCTCCGGCTCCGACTCCAGCTCCGCTCCTCTCCGGAGCTGGAGTCGGAGCTGGAGCCGAAATTTATCAAGGCCCGGAGTCGGAGTCGGAGCAGAAAAATTTGAAGGCCGGAGCCCGGAGTCGGAGCCGGAGCAGAAAAATTTCAGAAAAGCTCCGACTCCAGCTCCGACTCCCATGGACGGCAAATTTAAAAAAAAGCGGCCATAATTCATTTGTGCAACACAACGCCAAAAAGCGATTCAAACAGGATGAACAAACGAACTTTTGCTTCGTTTTGTTATTTTCAACGCGTTAGAGAAAAAAATATGAGAGAGAATAAAGCGGAAAAGAAAAAGAGTAAATATATGCTGACTACAGAACGTAAGGATCACGAAACGCTACTGCTCTGAATATCGAATGATCTGAATATCGAAACAGCCATAACTTTTTTTTAATCATAAGGGACTAAAATTTCAAAAAGCAAATATATGCAGAATTTTATGCTCTATCTTTTGGCTTATTTGGTTTTTTGAATTTCCCGGAAAATTTTTGAAATTTTTCGAAAAAACCCAATTTTTCGCATTTTTTCGAAAATTTCGAAAAATTTCGGGATTCTTCTGGGAAGTTCGAAAAAAAGAAACTGCAGTAATCTTCTCCCTCTTGATTTGCTGCTTTTCCCATCGTTTTAGACTTGTATTTTTGTTGTTACTGCTCAATTTTCTTTTATTCACCATTGTTCAAAAGCTGAAAATTTTGTAAATGGTTTAAGTTCATTAAAAATGGTTATATCGACATTCTGGTTCCTAAGCAATAAATTTTAGAGCATAATTAAAAATATTCTAGGCTGAATTAAAAAATTCTAGGCTCTGCGAGTAAATAGGCCTGTCAGACTTTCGAACTCTTTTTTCAATAGGATTGATATCAATTTTAAATTATGG
>LDKF01001013.1:12624-22721 GCA_001026735.1 Rotylenchulus reniformis
GGGGGGGGGGAAAGTTGTGATGAAAACGAGTGATGTCGGCAACGGCGATCACTGATCGGTTGGCTGGACAGAGGGTCCCCCTCCCTCGTTGCTCGCAACACTGGGGGCCGCCACGCCACACTTTGCCAATGCCGTCAGCGGTTCTTGCAGACGGATTGTCGCTCCGAAAATGTGTGTCCCCAGCCATTGGCGCACTTCCGGCGGAATTTGTTGCCCTTTCAGGTTAGGTAGACGAAAAAAGAAGCGAAAAAGGATCCAAGTGATGATAATGCAGAGAAGGATCAATGTGACGATGGTGATCGAGTGCTCTGGCGGGGGCTGTCGTTCTGGTCCTCGTGGTGCCGGAGGGGGGACAATGTCTTCCGCGTTGATCAACTTGGTTTGTCCTCCGATGAAGACGGCGAGACTGAAAAGAGCTGCTCCACGGGCTAGCACCGAAAGTCGCAAGGCATCGGGTCGAGGTTGATGGTGGCGAAGGGTCCATCCCCTAGGGTGAGGGATGATATTGTAGAGCAACCACAAAATGGAGATGATGGCGAAGATGGCCGTCCCTCCAACAACAATGTAGGCGATTTTGGGGATGAATTCGTCGATGGTGCGCCTGATGTGTTCGAAGTCGAACATTTGGCGGGGAATGCTGACCGCATGGACTCCTCCGCGGATCTCCTTGTAGAAATGATCAGACAGCGGGTGAGCGGCTTCTGCTGAATGGACGAAGATGACTCCCGCTGCCAGTCTGAACAGTAGGCGATAGGTCCGGAACACGGGCGAGAAACAGACGAAGAGCGAGAGGAGGATGAGGGCGACGATGAGCGCGCCAAAGCAGGCAAGGAGGAAGGGACCGCGGTTCATCCATTGGGCCAAGCTGTGTCGAATCCAAAGTCCGGGAAGAAGCTTAACGATTCGGGATCCGGGACAATTTGTTCGGATGTGCGCTGCCGGTGTCCGAACTGACGATGACGCGGAATATAGTTGAGTGTCCCGTTCATTTTGAAACTTGTCGTGCCGGCGGAGCAAGTCACAAGGCAATCCGTGTCCACTTCCGCGGTGCTGTAGGGGAGAATTTGCCTCTCCCGCGTCCCATTCGGAGAGCAATGCGCGACAAAGTGTTGCCCGTCACTGCACTTGACGCTGGCCAAAGGGAAGTCGTGATCAGACCGGCAAATGTACGACAGCTGCGCGCCGGTTGCACACCGGTAGCAGCCTTGCAGGTGCGCGTCTTGAATCCAACACTGCGAGTCGGTGTGCTGCAGAAGAAGACGGAGGTTCTCCATGTTGAGATGAAGTTGAACCGGACTGTAGACGTGTGTCGCGAAGATGGCGGGTCCTTCGTTGCGGAGGCGGACCTTTGCGGTGGTGATCGGGAGGCGAGCCTCCGGGTTGCTCATCAGCTGCTCAAGGTTGAGGTCGCGGCAGTGACAGTCGACGTTGCCGCTCGAATGGTCCGCAAAGCACTCGGGACAAGCGTCTAGCGAGAGTGAGCAATTGAAGGCGGCCGATGCCTCTTCCGTGGGACAGTGCAGATCAATCGGAAACGCGTCAACTCGCGCCGCTGTGTGTCCATCCAGAAGGAATTTGCCGTTGAGGATGGGAAGTGGGGGAACGGACACGGCCAATGGGGTGAGGGAGATGTTGCCCCAGTGCGCGATGATGCCGGGATGGAGAGTCATCTTGGCCTCGTGAGTTTGACCTCCGGCGAGTTCAAGACGAAGCTGGACGGCTAGTTGAAGATCCCAGGCTGGGCAGCTGACGAGTTCCACTGGTCGAGATCCGCTGGGGCGCGCGTAGAATCGGTGATAGAGGCACGCCGTGCTGGGGAGGGCACAATCATTGGCCCAGAATCCGGGTGACGATTGACAAAATGTGTTGCCGGGGAAACGCTGGATGGAACTCAGCTCCGGCACCGCGGTCTGTGGTCGCACCAGGGTGTAATGATCATTCCTGCATGACCCGGCCTTGGGGCAGCGCTTGACGGAGAGGACTTCCACTTGATATGATAGGAGCCAGGCCTCGGAGCGCTGGTGGCACGCCATGTCGAGGGAGAGAAGCTGCATTTCCAGAGTCCCCAAAGTTGTGCCGTCCGATTTGCGAAGATGAAGGGTGCTTATCTGCGCCGCGGGAAGGAGAGTGAGGATGGTGGCACTGCTGATGGCACAGACAAGGCCAGAGCTCGTCCGGTGGCACTTTTCCGTCGAAGTTGTAAGCGAAATGGTCTCCGATGATGTTGCGACGATCAGGATGATGACGATGACGGTTCCGAGCAATCGGGCTGCGGCTCGCTGAATTTTTCGTCCTTGTTGCCGGGCTTGACGGACACCGCGGATGGCATTTCTTCGCACTCTCTCCGCTCCTTCGTCAAAGCGCAAGTTTATCCGTTCCCGGTCGTCGGAAGTCCAGGGCTGGCCAGCCAAATGAAATGCCCATCGGATGGGCCAAGAAAAGGCGAAGGCGACCACTCGCGCCAGAAGGGAGAAGATGATGCGGGTGGAAGAGCAACAGAAGATGATCCAGCCGGAGATGATGCTGACGAAGAAAACGATGAGGAGGGCTAGGGAAGCGGCGAGTCGCGGGTTGCAATGCCAGTTTGCCAACTGCTCGATGCACAGTGAACAATCGATGAGGTCACACTCATCGATGGCCGCACAGGAGATGGAGGCGGTGCAGGGGTTCTCGTCAGCGGACCAGAACCATGCTGAACAGCTGAAATCGTTGATGAGGATGTCCGGGGTCAATTGGTAGGCAAAGCTCTCGTCCGTCACTCGATCGAAGCAGAGTTGCAGGCAACAAATCGTGACTTTCTGGATGTTGCGGGCGACATGGACCTTGATTCCCCTCTGTGTGCAATTGACGAAGTTGTCCGCGAAACTTGGAGTTTCCGGTTTGGCCAGGGGCCAAATCGCGCTGGCGAGTGGCGTCAAACAGAGCATGGCGATGGTGACGATGGTAGGGACGATGCCGAGTAGGCGTCCTTTACGCCGAGTGAGCATGTTGTGCCCAGGGAGAACATTTGCTGTTGCCCTCCCTTCTCCGCTTGGGTGGCGTTCTCTCGCGTTCTCGGTTGGTTCTTGTTCGTCCGGCGGTTCGGGAAGTTCGGGAATCGGGGGAAGTGTGGGACCATTATCTTCCTGATTGGTGTCCTGTCCCCCTGGATCGGTTTCGAGGGGGCAAAGGCGACAGACTGGGCGAGTGACGATGTTGCCGTTGGTCATGCGGATTTGGACACTGCGAATGTCGGGGGGACGTCCGTTCAAGGCGACGATGACGCCGATGGGCCAAAGGTTCCGGGGGCGAAGGTCCTCCTCGATGAGGACGACTTGGCCCACGCGCGGGGTCTGGCGGACTTGACATCTCGGTCCTTTGTGGGTCCACCCTGCGCGTTCTCGGAGTGCCAACAGGTATTCACGGCTCCACCGCAGCCAGAAGTGATCGGCAGCTTCCCGGTATGCCTGCCACAGCGCAGCGAGTCTCCCGGAGAGGTCGATGTCCTCAAAGTCCAAATCGGATGGGATGATGTCGAGATCGTTGGGAATGCCCGGAAGGAGAAGATCCTTTGGGGTAAGGGGTTTGTGCGAGTTCGGTTGATCAGACACCCAGGTGATGGGTCGACTGTTGATGCTCGCTTCCACCTCGGCCAGGAAGGCACTTAAATCGTCATAGTCGAGGATGCGACGGCCGATGGTTTTCATCACACAGGTCTTGACGAGGGCGATCAGGCGTTCATAAGTTGCCCCCATCCAAGGACTGTAGGCGGGGATGAAGTCCCACTGGATGCCCTTGCGCGCGGCATAAGTCCAGGGTTCCGTGTCGGGCGATGCCCCAGTCAGGATGTCCAGAGCTCGATGAGTTTGGATGAAGGTGGGCGCATTGTCGCTCAGGATACGCGAAGGGCGGCCCCGTCTGCTGATGAAGCGGCGAAGAACATTGATGAAGGTGGGAGCAGAAAGGTCGCGAGTTGCTTCAAGGTAGACCGCTCTTGTGACGAAGCAGGTGATGATGATGATGTAGGTTTTGGTGTGTATCTCGCCGCGGTCCCGAGCAGGAGTTGGTCCGGCGAAGTCGAGTCCGACGAATTCGAATGGATTAGCCGGTTTCACCCGCGTTGCTGGAAGCGGTGGCATTGGTGGGCGGGTAAACGGTGCGGCGGTGATTCGGCGACATGCAGGACATTGGCGGAGGATGCCCTTGACGGTTCGGCGAGCTTGTGGCATCCAATATCGGGTCAGGAACTCCGTGAGTGTCCAGTCGGCGCCCGCGTGCTTCAAATCGGCATGGACTTCCTGGACGAGCAGTTTGGTCAGAGCAGAATGGCGATCCAGAAGAATGGGTGCGGCGAGCGTCGGTGGACCATTGGCATGAGTGAGTCGCGTTTTGAGGCACATAAGTCCGTCCTCGTTGATGACGGTGGGATGCTTGTCGTACCCGGCCAGCAGACGACGTTGATCCTCGCGGATGAGGAAGGTTCGTGCCGCTCTGAATGCCTCACCTGTGGGGGGTCCCTTGCCGGGAATGACCAGATTGCCGATCTGGAGAAGGTGGGGGCGCCAACGGCCAAGGAAACGAAGGGTGATGATGACAGAGCCGAGGAGGGTGATCATGGAGCTGAACCGATTGGGGTCGATAATNTGAAGTTGTGCCCATCCAAAACAGCACAATGATGAATCTGATCTCCGGCCTGGGTCAGAATTGGGGGGAACTTGGCGATGTTGGCGATGAAGACCCCGTACAAGTTTGTTCCAAGGGGGGATGATGGTGAACAAAGACCGCGGCAATCGCCCAAAGTACAAATGGCGATGAAGAAGAGCAGAGTGACACCAGCAGATGGCAGGGGAAGGGGTCCTTGGCGGCGATTGTGTTTGTTTCCGATGGGGCCGAAGCACGATTTCCCCTCTTTTGTTCCCTTTGAACTTGGGTTTGGGCCCCATTCTGGAATTTGGCGAGGAAGATGGTGAGAAGAGGATGGGGTGGTAGCCCGACGGGAAGAGGACCCAGCACAATGGCGCGAGTTCCCGAGATGCTGCTCGAGTTGGGTTCGAAGGTCGTGGAATTCGTCCTCTAGCAGGCCAACCCTATCCTCCACGCTGATCATCCGACCTGGGCGATGTTGTCCGTCGTGCCCTTCCTCGTACACATCGAGTGTCTGGAGTGGATGATAGTCGTAGTGAGGAGCTCCGAAGAAGGGGAAGAGGATCCCTGGAGGATGCCGAAATTGGAGAGGGTCGGGATGTCCTTCCGGGTTGGGTAGACGAAAAAGGAAACGAAAAAGGATCCAAGTGATGATGATGCATAGAAGGATCAATGTGACGATGGTGATGGAATGTTCCGGAGGAGGTTGCCGTTCTTGTCCCCTTGGTACCGAGGAGTCGACAGTGTTTTCCGCGTTGATCAATTTGGCTTGTCCTCCGACGACGATGGCCAGACCAAGAAGGATTGCCCCACGAGTGAGCACCGAAAGGTGCAGGGCATCTGGACGAGGTCGATGGCGACGAAAGATCCCTCCTCTGGGGTGTGGAACAATTCTGTAGAGCAACCACAGGATGGAGATGATGGCGAAGATGGACGTCCCTCCAACAGCAATGTAGGCGATTTTAGGGAGCAATTCGTCGATGGTGCGCCTGATTTGTTCGAAGTCGAACATTTGGCGGGGAATGCTGACCGCATGGACTCCTCCGCGGATCTCCTTGTAGAAATGATCAGACAGCGGGTGAGCGGCTTCTGCTGAATGGACGAAAATGACTCCCGCTGCCAGTCTGAACAGTAGGCGATAGGTCCGGAACACGGGCGAGAAACGGACGAAGAGCGAGAGGAGGATGAGGGCGACGATGATCGCGCCAAAGCAGGCAAGGAGGAAGGGACCGCGGTTCATCCATTGGGCCAAGCTGATGATGTCGAATCCAAAGTCCGGGAAGAAGCTTAACGATTCGGGATCCGGGACAATTTGTTCGGATGTGCGCTGCCGGTGTCCGAACTGACGATGACGCGGAATATAGTTGAGTGTCCCGTTCATTTTGAAACTTGTCGTGCCGGCGGAGCAAGTCACAAGGCAATCCGTGTCCACTTCCGCGGTGCTGTAGGGGAGAATTTGCCTCTCCCGCGTCCCATTCGGAGAGCAATGCGCGACAAAGTGTTGCCCGTCACTGCACTTGACGCTGGCCAAAGGGAAGTCGTGATCAGACCGGCAAATGTACCACAGCTGCGCGCCGGTTGCACATCGGTAGCAGCCTTGCAGGTGCGCGTCTTGAATCCAACACTGCGAGTCGGTGTGCTGCAGAAGAAGACGGAGGTTCTCCATGTTGAGATGAAGTTGAACCGGACTGTAGACGTGTGTCGCGAAGATGGCGGGTCCTTCGTTGCGGAGGCGGACCTTTGCGGTGGTGATCGGGAGGCGAGCCTCCGGGTTGCTCATCAGCTGATCAAGGTTGAGGTCGCGGCAGTGACAGTCGAGGTTGCCGCTCGAATGGTCCGCAAAGCACTCGGGACAAGCGTCTAGCGAGAGTGAGCAATTGAAGGCGCCGATGCCTCTTCCGTGGGACAGTGCAGATCAATCGGAAACGCGTCAACTCGCGCCGCTGTGTGTCCATCCAGAAGGAATATGCCGTTGAGGATGGGAAGTGGGGGAAAGGACACGGCCAATGGGGTGAGGGAGATGTTGCCCCAGTGCGCGGTGATGCCGGGATGGAGAGTCATCTTGGCCTCGTGAGTTTGACCTCCGGCGAGTTCAAGACGAAGCTGGACGGCCAGTTGAAGATCCCAGGCTGGGCAGCTGACGAGTTCCACTGGTCGAGATCCGCTGGGGCGCGCGTAGAATCGGTGATAGAGGCACGCCGTGCTGGGGAGGGCACAATCATTGGCCCAGAATCCGGGTGACGATTGACAAAATGTGTTGCCGGGGAATCGCTGGATGGAACTCAGCTCCGGCACCGCGGTCTCTGGTCGCACCAGGGTGCAGTGATCATTCCTGCATGACCCGGCCTTGGGGCAGCGCTTGACGGAGAGGACTTCCACTTGATATGATCGGAGCCAGGCCTCGGAGCGCTGGTGGCACGCCATGTCGAGGGAGAGAAGCCGCATTTCCAGAGTCCCCAAAGTCGTGCCGTCCGATTTGCGAAGATGAAGAGTGCTTGTCTGGGCTGCAGGAAGGAGGGTGAGGACGGTGGCACTGCTGATGGCACAAACAAGGCCGGAACTCGTCCGATGGCACTTTTCGGTCGAGGTTGTGAGTGAAATGGTCTTCGATGATGTTGCGACGATCAGGATGAGGACGATGACGGTTCCGAGCAATCGGGCTGCGGCTCGCTGAATTTTCCGTCCTTGTTGCCGGGCTTGACGGACACCGCGGATGGCATTTCTTCGCACTCTCTCCGCTCCTTCGTCAAAGCGCAAGTTCATCCGTTCCCGGTCATCAGGGGTCCAAGGCTGGCCAGCCAAATGGAATGCCCATCGGATGGGCCAAGAAAAGGCGAAGGCGATCACTCGCGCCATAAGGGAGAAGACGATGCGGGTGGAGGAGCAACAGCAGATGACCCAACCGGAGATGATGCTGACGAAGAAGACGATGAGGAGGGCAAGGGAAGAAGCGAGTCGCGGGTTGCAATGCCAGTTTGCCAACTGCTCGATGCACAGGGAACAATCGATGAGATCGCATTCGTCGATGGCCGCACAGGAGATGGTGGCGGTGCAGGGGTTCTCGTCGGCGGACCAGAACCATGCTGAGCAGCTGTAATCATTGATGAGGATGTCCGGGGTCAATTGGTAGGCAAAGCTCTCGTCCGTCACTCGATCGAAGCAGAGTTGCAGGCAACAAATCGTGACTTTTTGGATGTTGCGGGCGACATGGACCTCGATTCCTCTCTGAGTACAATTGACGAAGTTGTCCGCGCAACTGGGTGTTTCCGGGTTGGCTAAGGGCCAAAGCGCACCGGCGAGTGGCGCCAGACAGAGCATGGCGATGGTGACGATGGTAGGGACGAGGCCGAGTAGACGTCCTTTACGCCGAGTGAGCATGTTGTGCCCGGGGAGAACACTTGCTGTTGCCCTCCCTTCTCCACTTGGGTGGCGTTCTCTCGCGTTCTCGGTTGGTTCTTGTTCGTCCGGCGGTTCGGGAAGTTCGGGAATCGATGGAAGTGCACGACCATTGTCCTCCTGATTCGTGTCCTGTTCGCCTGGATCGGTCTCGAGCGGACAAATGCGACAGACTGGGCGAGTGACGATGTTGCCGTTGGTCATGCGGATTTGAACACTGCGAATGTCGGGAGGGCGTCCATTCAAGGCGACGATGACGCCGATAGGCCAGAGATTCCGGGGGCGAAAGTCCTCCTCGATGAGGACGATTTGACCCACACGCGGGGTCTGACGGACTTGACATCTCGGTCCCTTGTGAGTCCAACCCGCTCGCTCTCGAAGTGCCAATAGATATTCTCGACTCCACCGAAGCCAGAAGTGATCGGCGGCTTCTCGGTAGGCCTTCCACAGCGAGTCTTTCAGCCCCGGAGAGTTCTGTGTCATCAAAGTCCAAATCGGATGGGATGATGTCGAGATCGTTGGGTATGCCCGGAAGAAGATCCTTTGGGGTGAGGGGTTTGTCCGAGTTCGGTTGATCAGACACCCAGGTGATGGGTCGACTGTTGATGCTCGCTTCCACCTCTGCCAAGAATGCACTCAGATCGTCATAGTCGAGGATGCGGCGGCCAATGGTTTTCATCACGCAGGTCTTGACGAGGGCGATCAATCGCTCATAGGTTGCTCCCATCCACGGGCTGTAGGCGGGGATGAAGTCCCACTGGATGCCCTTGCGCGCGGCATAAGTCCAGGGCTCCGTGTTGGGCGATGCCCCAGTCAGGATGTCCAGAGCCCGATGAGTTTGGATGAAGGTGGGCGCATTGTCGCTCGGGACGGCCCCGCTCGGGACGGCCCCTTCGCTCGGGGCCGTCGCGAAGGACGGCCCCGTCTGCTGATGAAGCGGCGAAGTACATTGATGAAGGTGGGGGCGGAAAGATCGCGAGTTGCCTCAAGGTAGACCGCTCTTGTGACGAAGCAGGTAATGATGACGATGTAGGTTTTGGTGTGTATCTCACCGCGGTCCCGAGCAGGGGTTGGTCCGGCGAAGTCGAGTCCGACGAATTCAAATGGATTTGCCGGTTTCACCCGCGTGGCTGGAAGCGGTGGCATCGGTGGGCGGGCGAACGGAGCGGCGGTGATTCGGCGACATGCAGGACATTGGCGGAGGATGCCCTTGACAGTTCGGCGAGCCTGTGGCATCCAATATCGGGTCAAGAACTCCGTGAGTGTCCAATCGGCGCCCGCGTGTTTCAAATCGGCATGGACTTCTTGGACGATCAGTTTGGTCAGAGCAGAATGGCGATCCAGAAGAATGGGTGCGGCGAGCGTCGGTGGACCATTGGCATGAGTGAGTCGCGTTTTGAGGCACATAAGTCCGTCCTCGTTGATGACGGTGGGATGCTTGTCGTACCCGGCCAGCAGACGACGTTGATCCTCGCGGATGAGGAAGGTTCGTGCCGCTCTGAATGCCTCACCTGTGGGGGGTCCCTTGCCGGGAATGACCAGATTGCCGATCTGGAGAAGGTGGGGGCGCCAACGGCCAAGGAAACGAAGGGTGATGGTGACAGAGCCGAGGAGGGTGATCATGGAGCTGAACCGATTGGGGTCGATAATTGGTGAGCATGGTTCAGCTCGCGCGGCGTAAGTTCCGGCTTGGACAGGCAGCTCTTCCTCCTCTCCCTCGTCGGGAGTGACGGGAACTTTGAAGTCCAGTTCACTGGGCCACTCTTCCTCGGGTCCAGCCAGCCATTGGGGTCCCTTCCACCAAAGTGCGTGATTTTGTAGTTCAGTGGGTATACATCCCCGTGAGTTGACATCTGCAGGGTTCTCGTCCGTCCGAACAAAGTGGAAGATGGCGTTCGATGAGTGGCGGATCTCGTCAACCCGTCTCCGCTCGAACTCCGCTCTGGGTTCCGCCGATTTGATCCAGGAGAGGGCGATGCGCGAGTCCGACCAAATGTGGCGAGCACTGACCGGACGATGGAGTTCCTTCTCAGCAAAGTGCAGGGCGCGGGTTCCGATCAGAAGGGCCAAAAGTTCCA
>LDKF01001014.1:14683-26590 GCA_001026735.1 Rotylenchulus reniformis
TTAGATATGGGCATTAGTTGATTTTTAGCCCGATTGTTTTGGCGCTATTTCCCCATTCAAAATATGCCATTTCCACCCCCGCTTCCATTTGTAATTCATTCTTATTCATTCCAATATGTATTTCCTTAAATTATTGAATTTTCCTGTCTAATAAAATATTTTATTATAACTATTTGGACTTTAATTCGTCTTTGCGGATTACATTTATTTTATTCAACTTGTGTGTATTTTGAGCACCAAATACACAACATTTATATTTGACATCTGAATTTTAAGGATAGGGTAGGGGGCATAAATTGGATATTTGTATATAATTTAGCATTTGAAAATGAAAATTTATTAGAACGAGCCCTATAAGGACAATGACAATAATGTCACGTAGTAAAATATAAATATTATGACCAAATAATGAAAGAAATATTTCGATCGGGAAAATAAATAATCAGATGCATTGATGGATCCGTCTCTTCAGTCATTCCTGCTCCGATGTGAAGTAATTGCCCGCGATTGGCCTTTCGAAGCGATTTTGGTGGGCAAATTGGTTAATGTCGAAGTTGGCTCGTCCATCTGAAAGGGTAACAGTGAAATTTGCAGGCGCTTAAAGGGTCATTTCCTGATAAAAATTTAATAATTCAAAAAAAAACATAATTAGTAAATGATTAATAATCCCATCGATTTAATAATCGGTAATAAAAGCTAATCAGAAATAGTATCCCAAGATTAATAAAATTATGGGTATCTAATAAATGAAATATATATTGCTGGACAATTATTGTTCTAATTATAAAATCGTAGAGAAAGGGCCAAACGAAAGTGGAATATGTATAATAATTCCTGATCAGCCAATTATTCTAACTTTTGAAGGGACATTAAAAGACCTGGTTTCTGATCCACGGGGATTTTTCCGTCTTGTTGGTAGACCAAAATCACGTATCGATGAGGACCTGCGAAAGTCAAACATATATTTGTGTTTATTGGGATTAAGCATTTACTGACCAGATCCCTTTGGAGGAGCGGGCCCCGAATAATCGATCAGAGTATTGCCCTTGCCAATGCTGTGGCCCGGCACATTGATCACCAACCAATGGATCCACTCACTGAAAAACGAAACATCACAGTATTGGCAATCCAATAGTTCGAGCCAGTGATCAGAAAAGTTTCTTTCCTTCTGTGCCATCCTCCTCAGATCAACCGTTCTTTCCATCTCTGATCACCCTCTTCCGATCACCCTTTCTTTCCATCTCCGATCACTCTCCTCCGCTCACCCATTCTTTTCCATTTCTGCCATTCTCCTCTGATCATCCGTACTTTCTATCTTTGATCACCCTCCTTCTCCTCTGATCACCTATTCTCTCCCCCCACCTACCGATGTGCCTGCGCCTTCTTTCTCGACGGCGCATCCGGGTCCACCATGGCCAGCGTGTACAGCTTGGACCCCTCCGCCTCCCAGCTCACTTCCGGCCTGTGCTTGGCCTTCGCCGGCATCAGCATGTTCCCGAGCTGTGCTTGAATCCCCCCGCCAAAGTTGACCTTTGCTATTTTGGTCGGCGCCTCCGGCACAACATCTTCCACAAGGTCGTCCTTGGTGAACGCCTCCTCGACTCTAAAAGGGTTAAAAAAACCTCAAATATTTATGATAATTGAAAAAAGAGACTTATATTAAAGAAAGTTGCTTTTTTCCTCGAGAGTTAACAACTTAACAAGTCGTTTGATTTCAAATTTCAACAGTAACCCGCTTATTAGACATCTTGGCCTTTAATTCTTAAACTTAAAAAAATTAAAACGGTGCCATTGGGGCCATGCGCTTAGGCGCCGGTAAGATTAGTCCGGTCATTTTTTTTTATCAATTTGTGCTTATCATTTACAGATAAGAATAAAAGTACAAAGATATATAATTATTTAGCAGTCAAGGACAATAAAAAGAGAGAAATTATTTAAAAGATCTTTTGGACCTTCCACTTTGTTCTAACAATTTTAAAATTTTCATTTTATAGTTAAAATATTGTTAAGTAATAAAAGTTACGTATTTGCAGCTTGGACGCTCATTTTCAATGAAAATTGTAGCAGTAATAGAAGAAATGGTAGTGGAGAAAAATGGCTTTTTTGCGAATGGGGCGATGGGGCTATGGCTTTGCACATGGTTGTTTTCTCGTTTGGTTGCTTCTCTCTCTCTCTCTCTCTCTCTCTCTCTCTCTCTCTCTCTCTTAAAAAATTGTTTATTGTTTACGATGGAGCGAAAGGGATAAAAAGGGAAAACAGAAAAAGGACGAAAACAACCATTTGTGTGTGTAGTTTTATACGTACTTGGCCACTTGGCCCTAAAAGTACAATTTTATAGTACCTTACTGACTGCTGCTGGATGGATTTGAAAATTAAAAAAGTTTTACAGGAATGTTGTAACCAAAAATCATTTTGGATAATGAAACATTTTGAAAAATTTTTTACACTGGATAAAACCGGCGACAGATTAAAAAGCCGCCATTTTGGCTAAAACGAGCTTTCTAGACCCAAGTTAAAAAGCAAAGCAGAATTGAAGTTTATTTCGATTTAAAATATTCTTTCTGATTCCCGAATAAAATTGCATGATTTTTTTGGATGTTTGATTTTTAGCCAATTCAAAAAATTAAAATTTTCATGGATTTTAAACATTTCTACATTATAAAAATAAGCTTATTATAACTCAATTTTTTTCAATAACTTTGGGCAAAAAAGAAGTGTGCGCAGAAAAATGATGCGCAGGCTAATGCGCAGAAAAATGGGTAAAAATTCTAATGCTATTCGAGATTCTAGATCTCGATTCTCGAGTCTAGATTTTTCTCGGGTTTTTTGACTCTCGTTCTCGGGTGATGATTCTTGGAAAAAGAGAAATTTCTCCACTGGATGGTATGGGCTGCTTTTAGTATTTTTTGATATGGAGAATTGATGGAGCAGAAAAATGACTAAAAAATGAGGAAATCATAGAGTTGCTGATGAGATCGCATAACAAATTCTAACATTAGACTAGAACTCATCAGCAATTATGAATAGATTACATTAAAATTGCTAAATTTACCAGGAAAATATAAAAATGTTTACTGCTGGGGAGGGGGTATCCGAACCTTCATAAAATTTTTCGTTGACACTTTTTTCCAGTATACTGTATTAGGTAAATTAGTTGGTCAACTCATGTGTGTATTGCCTTTATTCAAGGCAGCATCTATTTTTCATTTTTGAATTTGATAATTAAAATTTTTGGCATTTCAAGCAAATTAAAAATTTCTCGATTTCTCGGTCTGGAGGTCTATTCTCAGTCCCGGGTCCATTTCTCAGTCTCGTCTAGGGCAAAATTGGCTCTCGAATAGTAAAAAATCGCCATAAATCCAATCCACAAATCAATACCCAAAAAACGAAAATGGCGAATCGAATGAGCTTTTCATAGAATGGAAGGATTATGATTATGAGCTATGAATGAGAATGCAGATGATGATGAATGGGATATAGATATATGTTATGTACATAGTGCACACAGTATATATTTTGATATCCTGTGTAAATAGTGAATAAATGTTTACATATGTAATGTAATGTGTAAATAATGATGTGATGACGATTATGTACCATATTGTTGTGGATGAAAGAATTTCAAAGTTCTAACATAAGTAAGTCACATTTTCAAGTTAGAAGGGGCCAAAAAATTGAAAAGTTTAGTGTTAGTACATTTGACTTGGTGAATTTTGAATGGACCCCAAAAAGGCTGCTTCCGATCAGTTCGGGTTAAAAAATTTGCTCCAAAATCGAGTTATAGTTTTTCTTGGGTTCGCTATGGCAAAACTTCCGTTCCGCACAACTTATATTTAATATGTACAGCATACATGCATATGCACCAAATTAAATTTTATGTCACATTCCATTCCTTTTTCTCATCCAACATGTCCCAAAATTTTAAAATTAAATAAATATGTACCTATGTGGATTATTGTAATTTAGCTGCTTTTTTGGAAAAAAAACAATCAATTACATGACCAAATAATAATTAAGGTGTTCGCGCACCATTTAATAAATATGCCAATGCCATCAATGCCCTAAATTCAGCCAATTCCATCTAAAATTAATAAATTACCTATAGCAAAAATGAAGAAGTCCTTCTAATATTTTTACATCAATAATCTTCATTAAATGATTTTTGTAAAGAATTATGTATCTTATTGATATTTTTTGGCAAAAAATACGATTTTTTTTAGTTTTAACATTTTTTGTTGTGAAAAGCAAATGTTTACATGAAAGAATTTAGCGTGTCTGACCAGCAATCAATTGTAATTTCCATCTTTCTCCTCCCAATCCCCAAGTCTCTTTTGAGTTTTGACATTCATCCAAATCAATTCACAATTCGCCTTATCTTACATTATGTAGCTATTCTGATCCAAAAGTAACTTTACTTTACATATTTTTGATCCATTTTTCAAACTTATAGATATTCACATACAGCCCGAGTTTTTTCAACCATAGTCCAAACAAAAACAATATGAAGCGAATGATTTTCTCTTCTATCTTATATTATCTTTTCGCGGCGAGGAAAAAAAAAGAAAAGTGAGAGATAACATTGACAGACACTGTAAATTCGGTCAGAGAAGATTCCTATGGACACCGATAAAAATTCCTCGATCTGTATAATACATCTCTTTATTTTTCCATCTAATAATAACCCACAAACTTGCATTCTCGAATTAAGTGGTTTGTCGGGATCGATAGAGCATATGGCTCTACTCCCGTTTAAAGGACCACTGAACTTTTAAGGGGCCTAATCAATAATTTTCTCCAAGTCCAAAACCTCTAATAAAAGCAAATATGCAAATATGGAAAACTTTTTTTTTTTTTTTGCTTTTTCGATAGTTTGAATTTAAATTCCCCTGGAAAAATTTGTTTTTGCTAAAAATCCGAACCTTTAGAGAATATCGGAAAATATTTTTTCGGCGTTTAAATTTGGGAAACAAGTTTATAATCAGGACTCCCACCTCCCTTATCGAAAAATATGGCAAACGCCGCTAAAAATATGGCATTTATATGGCAAAATTTTGCAAAATTACGGCATTTATATGGCAACTATTTAAATAATAAAAAATTCAATAGTAACTTTTATTATTCGCGTTTATATTATTTTTCTGCCTTTTTCACCATCCAAAAATTCTTTTTTAATAAGGAATTCATTTTCATTTTTGGAGAGCTGGCGGCGGTCGTGCTAGTGGCCGCCGGGGAAATTTTTGGAAAATTTGGGCTCGTCCCTTAAGAAAATTGATCATTTTGTTTGTATTTTTGAAAGGAATTCTTTTTATTGAGGGGTGGCGGCGCCGGCCCCTATAGGAAAAATTTGGCTCGGAGAATTACAGCTCTTTCCTTTAAGAAATTTGATTATTTTTTAGCCATTCATTTTTAAGAATTATATTCTACGGAACGCCGGCGGCCCTGACAAGGGCCGCCGCTGGAGAAATTTTAAATATTTAAGCTTTTTCCTATCAAAATTGGTCAGTTTTTTGTTTTTAAATTCACTGTAATACTTATTAGATGTCGGCGGCCCCGATAGGGGTCGCCGGAGAAAATTTTGAATTTTGGCACAATTTTCTATAAGTAATTTGGTCAATTTTCAACTTTTGCTCTCAAAAGATCAAATTTCAAAAAAATGGAAAAATATGGCAACTTCAAAAATATGGCAAATACTCAAAAATATGACATTTGCCATATTTTTAGGGTAAAGTGGGAGCCCTGTTTATAATATAATTTCCTTTTCAAAATTCGAATATTTAGACTGAAAGCCAGAATATCGAAATCAAATAATTCATTGGAAATTTTTGGGCTCCTTATTAGACTACTAACACAATAATAATCAATAATTTTTCCTAGACAATGTTTCGCCGATCTCCGCTGATTCTGCCTATTTTTCCCATTTTGATCTTATTGGCCATCATCTTCTTCCAAATCTCATCAGCCCATCGCATCCTTTTCTATGCCCCCGGCTATGGTCCCAGTCACATCATTTTCCATGTCCGGTTTGCCGATGCAATTGCTCGCGGAGGCCATGAAGTGGTGAGTACGGCACAGGGGCTTGCTTACCACGTTCCGAACTTCTGAAAAATCCAAAAATATTTCGGAATTTTTTTCTCCTATTCCGACGAAAATTTCCGTTCATTTCGGTCCTGATGACTTTTTCACGGTCCTTGGGATGATCGATTCGGGTCAGCCCAAAAGTGTGGTCGATAGACAATTAAAATTTTTTCTATTTTTTTTTAAATATTCTTTTCTTTTTATCAGGTTTCATAGTGGAATAAAACTCCCGAAATTGGCTATAAATTAAAATTCTTTTATTTTAATCGAATTCATCAAAAATGTGTTTTCTGCAACTCTTTATTGGAATAAAAACGAATTATCGATGAAATAAATAATTAATTATATGTATACACTGGCATGATTTACCAATTTTTTATGAGGTAATAACCCTCGGCTTTTAGGGGGTGTGCGACAATGCTCTAAATCCGATTTCGATTCTCCGGCACATTTTTTATAAATCCGGGATTCTCATAATTACCTATTTTCCTTTTCCCCCATCAGCTAATGCTGGAGCCGGAACTCAAAGCGGACCCGGCCGCATTCAAAGGACCCAAACTGGCCAAGCGGCTGATCCTTAACGGCATTTGGGAGAAGCCGGAGGAGCGGAAGGCCAAATGGGACGAGGAATTGGCCGGAAAAATGATCTACACAAGGGAGCCAGTGGGCTTGGCCACCTCCTACGGATTGTTGGCAGAATTCATGGAGAGAATGCCGCAGATGTGCGAGGTGGGTACGCATCATTTCTCCCCCCCGCGCTAGTAAAATGATTATAACTTTTTCAAAAATAGTTTGGTGTCAAAAGATAGCCCTAAATGTCTTGTCTCTTGTCTGCTATAAACTTGAAGAACAGCTCTCCGATTTGGCCAAATAGAAAAATTTAGCCAATATCTTTGATTTTGGCCAAAGATATGCCAAATCTTTGGCCAAAACCACGATTTTATGGTTAATTAGGCCTTAACTTTTTTCTACTTGGCCAAGTCGGGTAGTAGTTGTTCTTGCAAGGTTATTGAAGACATTTTTGCTATTTTTTGACACCAATTCACTTCTCTAGGCTTTACCTAAAAAGTTATAATCATTTTACTAGCGCGGGGGGGGACAACCGGTGGGGGNAATTCAAGGTATTTTGGCCATAACTTTTTTTGCAATGGACCAATTTGGGCGGACCTTGATTCATTTTGTAGCTAATTTTTTGCTCTATTTTTTGACACCAAAAACAGTTTTCCTAGCTCCCATTTGAACCGAGTTATAGCGAATGGGCCGCAAGTGTCGGGGCCGCAAATGTCGGCACACCGCCAGCATAGTTTCAGCAGTTTCGAGATCCATGAAACTAATGAATCCAAACCGAGCTTGTGGAGTAAAATCTACGGATCGATAAAAAATTGGAAACATTTGTAAAATGGAACCGGGAGCGATTGAAAATTGAAAATAATCATACCCAAGGAACAATTGAAAATGAAGTCTTCTAAATCGGGAATTGCAGAATCATTTCAATAATATATGACTGGAAAGACTGCTTTTGTTAAGGGAATATGTTTTTTAAATATTAACAAATTTCTTTACACATTTGACAGAAATTGCTGTTGCGGAAGGATGTGCTGGACGAGTTGCGCGGATGGCACTTCGACGCATTTGTTTACCAACCCTTCGGACTGTGCGGTGCCGGCCTTGGCCATTTGTTGGGCATCAAAACGCAAATCATGGTCACCAGGTCAATATTTGTATCTTGGTAATAATACTTGATCAACCCCGCCCATCCTTTAGTTTGACGTTGTATGAATTGGCCAATGATCTGATGGGGTTGCCGTGGCTGTCCAGCCATGTACCGGCAGCACTGGTCCCCGACTTTGGCGACCAGTTGGGCTATTGGGATCGCATCAGAAACATGATTGCCGTGGAGGCGGCGAAGCGAGCCTTTTCAGACCCCGAAACTACGCAAATATTCAGACGGCATTTTGGGTATTAATCGCAAAATAATTTGTCAAGTATCGATTACCAGTAACGGTTTTAATACAATTTTCTTCCCGGAAACGCAATCGCAGAATAATATAAAACCCCTTGGCAAAAAAAAACAAATTTCCAACATTCTTGCACCGGACGCTCAAAATTGCTAAAAAACAAAAAATAATGAATATACAGAAGTTACACAATGAAAAAATTCACCATTTTCGATTGATCCGGTGCATCTTGCTCTGGGTTTTATTTTAAATGATATCTTCGAATCCAAATTTTCTTCTCATTAGAGCCGATTTCCCGGATCTGGTCGACTTGGCCCGGGAGACCTCCATGTGCTTCGTGAATTCGAATGAATTCACCGACTTTCCGCGTCCCCTCCAGTCAAATGTCATCCAAATTGGCGGCCTCGATCTGCTGGAGGATAGCAGTGATCGGCAGCGGAATGGCACTTTGGGCCATTTGGAGGCGGAAATGGCCAAGGGGCGCGAGGGGGTGGTGCTGATCGCCTTTGGCACCAACGTGCCCACCCGCTTGATGCCAAACGAGTTCCGCCAAAATTTCCTCCGGGCCATCAAGGAAGTGCCCGAGTGCCATTTCTTGATGAAGGTGGACAAGGAGGATGTGGTAAGCATGGGCCAGAGTGCGGTTTATTGCCATTTCAGTATCTGGATTTAACATTTTTTTAGGATTCAATGAAAGCATTTGCATCCGAAATCCCAAATTTGTTTGTCACAACTTGGCTGCCACAAACGAAAATTCTTGGTAATTTTTGCACTTGTATTATAATCTATGATTTGAAACTATCGAGTTACAATGTTCTTTGAACAATCATGAAAATTTCTATAGGAAAAATAAATGCTGTTTAAGCAATCAAATCTAAAAGATGGATCCCACAGATAAAGATTAAAGTAGAATTTTAGAAAAAATCGACAAAAACGGAGAACCCTATTAGAGTATAAAAGTTTTTATTATTTATTTATTTATTATTACATATGAGGATTTATGATATTTACAAATGGTAATATTTGACATCTTTTTTCCGTGAAAAATTTGCAATTTAAATACTTTGAATAGTTAAATTAAATAATCGTGATAATTTTATACCTGGATAGTCCGTAAATCAAATCCATAAATTTAATCCATACAGCCCATCCACGACTCCGCCTGTTTGTCTCCCATGGCGGCTTCAACTCCATGGCCGAATCCGCCTTCCACGGCGTCCCAACGGTGGCCATTCCGTTCATTGTGGACCAGTTCAGGACCACTAGGCTTGCGGTGCGCAACGGATGGGCCATACGGGTGGACAAGGGCACCCTCTTCGACGGACCCCAACAACTCACCGAAGCGATCAAAGAGGTGAGATCCAAATAAAGTCCAACAGGATTCGGAATTATTATCAAAAATAGATCAATAAAATATAACCGAAATCGACATACTTAAACAGACTGAATAACTCCTTTAGAAAAGTAAATATGTAAATAAATATTAACTCCTTTTTGGAGAGAAAAAATTAGCCAAAAAAGATATCGTACTACCTCTATTAAGTCCCCATTCCCCACCGCCCATTAGGAGCCCATCCCTCTAATAGACCCTCCCCTCTCCTCTGAAGAAACTCTAATGGAAATCCTCTAATAGACTCGCTTTCCAGAAGGGTTGAAAATAAGACCCCATGGGGTCCTAATAGACTTTTTACGGTATCTTATGCATTGGTTGTAAAACCAGAACTATTCAAGCTAACGAATTAATAAGACAGTTTATTACGGTTTAATATTTTCCCCGCTTTTTAGATACTTTCGAATTCTGAATTCAAGCGGAGGGCCCAGCGGATGCGGCGCCTTCTCCGCGCCCTTCCACTCTCGGCAGAGCAACGGTTGCATCGAAATTTACGGTTGTTGCTGGTGGAGGGCGAGGGCGATTTGCTGGAATGGAAAAGTACCGGAAGGCACATGAGCTGGACCACCTTCTACAACCTGGACATCCTCGTGCCGGCACTGCTCGGCATCGAATTGCTCCTCTACCTATTCACCCGGGCGATGATTGCCCTTTTCCGGTGGATGATCAACAGCAGACGGGGAGGCCCAGCCCGGATTCGGGAATGATCAGAGAAATCCGTGGATTGTCAATCTTCATACATTTATTTTTATTTATTCAAATTATTGAAGTTTTGAAAAAATTACAGTTCAATATTCTATGGTTCGGAGTTTGTGCAAAGTATTCACTTAAATATTCAATTATTATTAGTCCATTATGCCGGCAATGGAATCAAAAATTAGATGGTGATGCTATGATTTTAGAACTTTTTAGTGTTTCAAAATGATGCATATCCGGTATAGCTTTGCTGTGCTATTCAAGTTTTTTTGCACGACATTCTCTCGTTTCTCCCATCACACTGTACATATAATTCACTCACTTTGCTGCTCCCATTCACACCAATTTGCCCATTTTCCCACCAACATTCCAATTCTTATTTTCCAATTTATTATTATTTTTATGGCCATTGGGACACGCAATTCACTTTGGATAATAAAGGCTGCCGCTGGCATCGGAGACCACAACAAGTTGGCAGCATTTGGCAAAAACGTCCTTCGCCACCGTCATCATCACTCACAAACTACATTTGCCAACCAAATCATTCATTTCGGAAAATATCGTGCGACTTTTTTTTATTTAATTTTTTTCATACATAATCTCAAAATTAACTTTTTT
The DNA here is from genome assembly GCA_001026735.1 of Rotylenchulus reniformis. Classification (NCBI taxonomy): domain Eukaryota; kingdom Metazoa; phylum Nematoda; class Chromadorea; order Rhabditida; family Hoplolaimidae; genus Rotylenchulus; species Rotylenchulus reniformis. The sequence goes on from LDKF01001014.1 coordinate 25,421, forward strand.
TTTTCTCCTCATTTTAAGGGGAAAAAGAAAATTGCGGAATAAATATATTTAAAACAAAAATATCCATGCCAGACTGACTTGAGTGAGTTTGAAAGAATTTTATCGACATGAAAACTTAGAGAAGAGGGATGGGAGAAATAGTTTATTTTGAGGAAAAGATCGAAAGAAGATGTGAAAATACTACTGGGGTGACCGATCGATCCTATAGTGGGAAAAATTCCAAGTTCTAATAAGACAGTGCAAAAAAGGAGCAGAGAAATCGATTATTATGCGTCTCTGACACGTTGCTATAGAACGGCAGGCTAACGAAAGACTCAATCCCGCATTGTCCGGTGTTTCGTTGTTGGGTCTTTTGTAATTTTGAAATCAAATTTTCGTTTCAATAATTTTCACCGTGAATTTTTCAAGCGGATTCTTGGGTCGTTTAATCACCCCAGTAGTACAGGAAAAATTTTTGTTTCGGAAACTTTTCTAACAGTAAGATCATAGACTCTCAATCTGCCATTTTTCTGTTCTTTTTTTAAATATTCAGAATAAAGCTCAAAAAATTATTTAAAAACATTATAGCTTGGATTTTAGGTCTTAAAATTCAAAATAGTCATCTTCTGCATATTTATTAATGGTAGTTTTCCTTTTATTCTAATATTACTTTATAAAGTTCAGCGTCGATAAATATTTTTGTCATTATTTGCTAATTTGGCCCAATTTTATTCAAGTTTTAATCCTGTTTTCCTCAATATTCAAATTTTTTTTGATGTATACGGATCACCGCTTTCGCGTCCCGCTACCCAGGCCCAGCAGGCGGTATTCCCCCATTGCTGGGGTTGCCACGGGTGTTACAACCAAAGGGGCCGTTTCACGGGCTCACTTACATGGAGGGGAATGGAATGTTGTTAGAGCTTTATTCGTTAGTAGAGACTCACTCAGAGTCTTATCACCATTTGCTCTGCATCACCGCTCGGCTAATGGCTGGAGTTGAAGGGATGTGCTCCCCACGGGCTTGAGTATATGACTGACACAGCGGTGGGATTCGAACCCACGTCCCGGGATTTAGCGGTCCCGTGTGATAGACCACTACACCACGCTGCCGTCATTGGCAAACCATCAGTTTCGATGAGTTTTAACCCAATAAACACATCCATTTTTAGACCCCCCACATCCGCCAATATC
>LDKF01001015.1:11931-22160 GCA_001026735.1 Rotylenchulus reniformis
ACAAAAAATAACAAAGAAGTGAACCCAATAAATTTTGCATTCTTTTGATTCGGTAAGACTGCCAGTTCTGAAATGTCAACACCCTTCAAATTTTCAGTTCCCTCTCCCACGATATATTGAGCACAATATTTTTAAAATTATTTGATAATTTATTCTTTTTCAAATTTTAGTTATGAATTCAATTTGCTGTGTTTGCGAAGCGATTTACAACGGAAGCCACAGATGTTCCAGTTGCAACTTGCCATGTCACGCGTTCTGTGGAGATTCTGATGGCGAAGAGGGTTATGGTGCACAAGTCATTTGCAAAAATTGCAAGGATGGAGGAAGGTAGTTGTATTATTTCTCATCAATTTTTTATTAAAAATTTTAATTTTTAGTAAAGCTGAGGAGGATGGAGACGAAAACCAACTTCATGAAGATGAAGAGGGCAGACAAGTGAACCGTAAACGGCATCGAAGTAACGAAACATCGAAGAAGCTAGAAGCGATCGATTGGGCACGAAGTAATTCGGTGAATTCGGCTGCTAAGAAATTCCGTGTCGCCAGAAGTACAGTTCGCGAATGGATGAAGAAGGAAGGCAAATTGATGCAGCAAGCAAACACGCCAACTGGTGGAACACGCAAAAGGCTCGACGGAGGTGGACGCACTGTTTTACATCCGGACATCGACAGTGCACTGGCTGATTGGATCAGAGAAATGAGAGCGAACAAGTGCCCTGTGTCCAGAAGGATCATCAGTAACAAGGCCATTGAGCTGTTCAGCGGCACCGAAATGAAGGTGGACTAGCTTAAAAATTATATATTTATAATTAGGGTAGTACGGGGATGGGGATTTTGAAAAAAACGGGGACGGGGATTGCCGGGGATGGGCGAGTCCCCCCCCCGTGTGCTACCCTTACATTCCCGGTGGTTGTACGAAGTTCATACAAGTGAGTTTCATATCTTATATTTATTTTTAATGATAATTTTAATACAGGCGCCCGACGTCTGCTGGAACAAGCCGTTCAAGGAGCGAATTCGCCATTATTACAACTTGTGGATGACAAACGGTGACAGACGCGAATACACAGCTGCAGGGAATCCAAAGGCGCCATCGTTGGAAATCGTCCTGGACTGGGTGCATCGATCTTGGCAAGAACTCTCCAAGGACATGATCATCAAATCGTTTGATGGTTCGCAAATTTATTATTCTCAAAAATCAAAATTCATCACTTAAATTAAGTTTGCGGTCTCAACACATCTAGCGATGGAAGTGAAGACGACAAGATCGCATGCTTCAAGCCTGGTGGATCTGTCGGTGAACATGGCATTGAACTTCTGCGCGAATTTCGGTCAAAGAAGATGCCGAAGGACGGACGTAACGATGAAGAAGATGGAGGTTTGTCAGAAGACGAAAATGAAGTGGAACTTGCGGATGTCGGCGATGGTGAGGAATTGCAAATTGATTAAATCCCCTTAGGTAAAATTGAAGTAAAAATGAGATGAAAAATGATCATTTTTATAAAAATGAATTGTTAAACATTTGTTGAACGTAGTTATTTTTAATATTTCTTGTATTGTTTTTTTTAATATTTATTTGTTTGATTTTAATTTTTATTTTGCTGGTTTTAATTGATTTTTTCACGATTTTTTTATTATTCTTTACTTGTTTTTTTGGAAATTCTAATAATCCGCCAGGGCGGATTATTGGAGAGGGGCGGATTATTATTCAATCTCTCTCTAGAGGGGCGGATTATTGGGGAGGGGCGGATTATTGGAGACTGGCGGATTGCAAGAGCATATACGGTAAGTGATCCATTTTCCAGCATTTGTCACTCTTCTGTTTGCCTTCCTTTCCCATTCCATTTCTAATATTCCATTCTATTCTGTTGTCTTCAATAAATTCTCCAACCGAGGACACAACAATTGGCGCAGTCAACTACGAACTCTACGCAATGCCACGCAAGGAGCAACGCATGGACCAAAGCCAAACTGTGGAGCGTCTGACGCAATTACTGGAGCAACAGGCGCAACAAGCGGCACAGCAGGCAGAAGCAATGCGTGAACAACAGGCACAGCTGGCAAGGCAGCAAGAGATGATCACACAACCTGGCGCATCAGCAACGTGCTCAACCGCAGATGCAGAAAGTCGTCAACCAAAGTGCTCAACACGCGATCATCGCATCTTCGCTCGACAACCGCATCGGCAGATTCACTTACGATCCTGATGGCGGATGTACATTCAATGCCTGGTATCAGCGCTACGGCAAATTCTTCGAGGAAGATGGCAAAGATTTGGACGCAGCCACGAAAGTTCGACTACTCGTCAGCAAGCTCAGTGATGAAGACTACTCCAACTTCGCCGATAGCATCCAGCCCCAGCAACCAGATGATCCATCATTCGAAGAAGCAGTGAAGCAGCTCAAGGATCTATTCGACGACACTCGATCAGTGTTCGTTCGCTGCTACGAGTGCTTCAAGCTGAAACAACGGGCTAATCAGGATGTCATGGCGCTGTTCAACCAAGTCAACGCTGCATGTGAGAACGCCGACTTCTCACCTTGCTGTAAAGAAGAGCAGAAGTGCCTGACTCGTCATTGCACTACGTGATGATCTCCACGAGCTAAGACAGAAGTGTCTACAAATTCTAAAAGATGCTCGACGAAAGAAGGAAGACATCACTCTGAAGAAGCTTCGTGAAGCATGCCGGACGTTCTTGTCGGTTCGGACGAATGCTACGTTGCTGTCGCAGTCCAAGACGAAGTCAATCGACATCGACGCGATTTCTGCGTATCCAGAGCAATGGAAGCAACAGAAGAAGAAGAACTTCAATCGTCATGATGCCGGAGGCTCAACCTCTACATTCAAGCCGTGTCTATCATGTGGACAAACGGGTCATCGACGTGAAGATTGCAAGTTCAAAGACGCCACGTGTCATCATTGCCAGAAGATGGTACACATCAAGGCCGTCTGTCAAAGCAAAGTAGTTCAAGAGGCAACTGAGACGCCCGCTGCTACAGTTCAAACTGTGATCGTCAGTTCAACCAACGTGCAGCTCAAAGACGACCGCTACGTGTGGAAAGAACAAGTGAAGATCAACAACATCGAATGTCAAATGAAGGTCGACACCGGAGCCGGAATTACGCTACTTCGCACAAGTACTTGGAGGAAGCTCGGTTCACCGAAGTTGATACCTGCGGAAATCAAGGTCAAGGATTACACAGGACAAGAATTTCCACTTGAAGGCAGGATCAATTGTGAGGTACAGCTCGAGGATCAACCAATACAGAAGCTCGACGCCTACGTCTACATCACAGTCACTCAAGACTTACTGGGAGTACCAAGGATCCGAGCGCTCAATCTCAAACTTCAAAGATGGTTCGAAGCGATGCACAAATCTACGGCGAAAGATGTGACTCCAGTTCCGTATTCAGAAGTCAACATCCAAGAAGTCAATGTGCAAGCTACTTCGATGCAGAATTCTTCAGCGGATGCTTGTACAATGCGTCATTCCGAACACAACGTTCAAAAGAAGGCAGTCCCAAGGAAGATTCATCGCAACTCCAATTCGATGTTCAAAGCCGGAGATCCAGTTCAGCTGCTCAACTTCAGCAATGGCAAAGCAACTTGGATTCCAGGAACAATCATTGAACGTGTGGATGGTTCGCAGCGCTACCGCGTGGAAGTACCAAGGCTTGGCACGAAGGTTCACCGCTACGCAAACCAGCTCCGAAGTCAGCCGATGACGAAGAAGAAACGGAAGTCCACCGACGTTCAGAAGCATGGTTCGACGACTGTATGTGCGACAACGTGCTCGACTACAGGGCGTGCGACGACCAGTTCGACTACGGATCATTCGGACGGGCCCCGCTCGTCTACGTGCTCGACTACGGACCATTCAGATGGGCCCCACCCGACTACGTGCTCAACTACGGATCATTCGGAAGAGCCTCGCTCGACTACAACTCGATCAGACGGGCCCCTTACATGGACAGACGTGATCTACGGGACGTTCTGATGTGCTGGCGGGACTTCAGGAATTAAAGAGGGAGATGTTGTGGATATGAGCATGATCGACATAAGATTCTCGTCACGTGTGATAATATTTCTTAGTGGTATTCTTTCTCGCTTGTATCCCAGTTCATGTAATTATTCTTTGTATTTCCTTCACATCTCCACCTATATAAGTGATCCATTTTCCAGCATTTGTCACTCTTCTGTTTGCCTTCCTTTCCCATTCCATTTCTAATATTCCATTCTATTCTGTTGTCTTCAATAAATTCTCCAACCGAGGACACAACAGGCGGCACCTATCGGGACCGCCCCTCCCCCCGATTACGGGTGCACCGGTTTTCACCGCCGCGCTAGAAAAATGATCATAACTTTTTTCAGATAAAACATATAGAAATGAGTTTGGTGTCAAAAGATAGCCCTAAATGTCTGCTATAAATTTGTAGAAAGAATTATTCGGTTTGGCCAAGCAGATAAAAAGTTATGGCCAGACCATTGCCAAAACCACGATTTTATGGCTTAACTTGGCCACAACTTTTTTTTCTACTTGGCCAAATCGGTTAGTTGTTCTCGCAAGTTTATAGCAGACATTTAGAGCTATCTTTTGACACCAAACTCATTTCTATATGTTTTATCTGAAAAAAGTTATGATCATTTTTCTAGCGCGGGGATGAAAACCGTTGTTCCGCCCGATTACAATGAAATGCCTCTAAAAAATGATAAATTTCTTAATCAAAAGGCCTAAACTTGACAATTTTCTCCGGCGGCCATGTCTAGGTAAATTTGTAGGCTATTTTTCACTAAAACTTTCACGCGTAAACTGGAAAAGTTGACCTAAAATTTTATCCGGCGAGCTTTTTTCATAGGGGTCCGCATTTTGGAAAATGTCGGGTCACCTGCCCATGCATGATTATAGGGTGCCATTCACAAATATGATAAAAATTAGGCGCCGATTGAATTGCTTTGAACCCTCGACCTTTCGAAGCGAATCTTTCACTGAAGTGTGAGAGAAATATAATGGCAAAATAATGCACATAGAAAAGATGCAAAGAGAAAGTTTATGTACAGGGTGACACAAAAGTCCTGTCTCCTGTTACATTCATTTCTCTTTCCCTAACTTTTTATTGGGAAGGGAGATTCCTTATCAGTATTTTTAATATTATAGCCCATTTAATTCTCTATATTGTCTAGTAAATGAATTTTGGAAAAACTATCATCAAAATAGGAAACTAGAGCCTCCAAAAATATAACCATTTTTGGCTTCTCAAGAGAGAAAAAAATTCGGACAATAAAAAATTTTTGACCCTAAAATTTGGCAAATTCCAAAAATATCCTTCTATTATTAGCAGGGGTATCAAATGTCCTTATTTCTAAGATTTGTCCTTATTTTGAGGGGTCCTAATCTTAGAAAAATTAAATGTCCTTATTTCTAAGATTTGTCCTTATTTTTGACCCATGTCCTTATTTTGTCCTTATTTTTGGGTTTTTGGAAGATTTTATTCAAAAAATGACCGATTTTCTTAAGAAAATGGTCTAATTTTCAAAATTTTTCTCCGGCGGCCCCTATCGGGACCGCCGGCACTCCTCAATTTAATGATTGTTTTCAAAAAGTCTCAAAAATCAAATTTTTGTCCGGCGGCCCTTGTCAGGGCCGCCGACATCCTAAATACAACGAATTTCTTAAAAATGAATGCAAAAAATTGACCAAATTTCTTTAAAAAAAGGGCTGAAAGTCTCAAAATTTTCTCCGGCGGCCCCTATCGGTGCCGCCGCCACCCCCCCCCCCCTTCAATAAAATGAAATTTCTTTAAAAAATTCAAAAAGGAAAGTTAGAATTTTCAAAATTTTCTCTGATACTCATCATTCGAAAACTTTCATAAACTGAATTCATTCGAAAACTGGCGGAAAAAAATTATTTCAATCACCGAAAAATCACTGTTTGTTTAAAAAAATCCATTTTTATTTATTATTGGGTGAAAAAAATGCATTTTTGGAAAGTGTCCTTATTTTTGACCATAAAATCTTAGATTTTGACCCTGGTGTCCTTATTTAGGGGCCTTGGGAGTTGACAGCCCTGATTATTAGCCATATTTCCTTTCGTGTATAATCCGCGTAAAAAATCGAGTAAAGTTTCAATTTATTTTTTTGCCCTTCGTGATTGTGACGCGGAAGCTTGTTGCATTAAAACATATTATTGTCTGACTTCTTTTTCTCTGTTCATTCATTCTTCCTGTAACATTCCATAATAAAGAATTCGCTTCAAATTCACGATGGTTCAAAGCTGGTTAATCAGCTCCCAATTTTCATTCTACATTTTTCCGTTCTAGATGATCACACGTATATTTATCCGTTCCTCCTATTATTGATTGGTTATACTGTAGACCCTTCCCCTCCTTCCTTGATTCTTGCCCCCACCATCCACCCCCATATTCAATTCGCTCTCCCAAATGGCTCCACATCTCCACAACATTTCTTATATAACTGACAATTGAGTGAGCGCAAAAAATAAGGCAACTTTTAGATCGTATTTCATTTCATGATTTGTTGAAAAATGAATTTTTTGAAATGAAAACCCATGTGGAACTCACGTCAAACGTGATGTTTATTGTTTATATTAATTCAATTCAGATTCGGATTCTACGCCTTTGAACATCACTAAATCGTAAATCCGTAATTCAATAAGTTGATTTTTAATAAAAAAGTTTTTACTCAAAAAGGGGCCTAAAGTTTAGCATTACCAAAAATTCTAATCATTTACTTTTGATTTCTGAAAATTCGCTCCCAATAGTCGTGCCCACTAAATGTCTGCTACAAATTTGCAAAGAGAACATCCGGATTGGCCAAGTAGAAAAAAAGTTATGGCCAAGTTAAGACGCGCAATCGTGATTTTGGCCAAAGATCTGGCCATAATTTTTTTTTTCTACTTGACCAATCCGGATGATCTCTTTTGCACCTTTGTAGCAGACGTTTAGTGCTATCAATTGACACCAAACTCATTTCTTTATGTTGCGTTTGAGCTGAGTTATAATTAGTGAGGATAGTTATTTAAAAAATTTAGTGAGGATAGTTATTTTAGTTATTAATTAGTGAGGATAGTTATTTTAGTTATAAATTGGCAAAATATGCGTATAAAATATGCTCAAAAAAGCCAAAATATGCTCCAAAATATGCATTAAAATTGACCAAATTTCATATAAAATATTAGAGATCGGAAAATTTTCGAATTCTAGTTCTAGTTTCTAGTTTTCGCGATTTCTAGTTTTCTAATTTTTTCTAGTCCAAAAAAACTAGAAAAAACTAGAACTAGAAAAAACTAGAGAAATTTTGACCTAGATCTAGGTTCTAGTTCTAGTTTTTTCCTATGAACAAAAAATCAATAAAACGGTAAAAATTTAATTAAATTTCATTTTTCCTTGCAAAAAATTGAATAAAAATTCATTTTTTTTAAATATTCATCACTAAATAAGCAAAAAAAAATCTAAATTAATATTGCAGGGCAAGACAGTGGAATCAAAAAATAAAAAACTAGAAAAAACTAGAAAAAAAGGCCAAATTCTAGTTTTTTAATTTCAAAATTTCTAGTTTTCTAGTTTTTTCTAGTCTAAAAAACTAGAAAAAAACTAGACTTTAAAAAAACTAGAAAAAAACTAGACTAGAAAAAAACAAGAAAAAAACTAGAAAAAACTAGATCTGGATCTAGAACTAGTCCGATCTCTATAAAATATGCTTAAAATTTATTTAAAAAATGAAAAAACATGATTATTTCTGCAAGCAACCAGTAATTTTGTCGAATAAACATTCATTTTGTGGATTTTCACTCGCCAAATTTGAAAATTGTCATGAAAATGCTGAAAGTTGAAAAAGATAGATACGAAATCACTAAAATTTCAAAAATAGGCACGAAATGGCGAAAAATTGTAAAGTAAACACGAAATGCCAAAAAATTTTCAAAATTTATATAAAATGTCGAAGATTTTAAAATATGAAAAAAATAAGTTGAACATGCCAAAAAATACTAAAATTATGAATTTTTGACCAAAAATTTTTGACCAAAAATATGCTCAAAATATGCTCGAAAAATCCAAAATATGCATAAAAATATGCAAATATGCTTTATGCTCCAAAATCGCAAAATATACAAAAAATATGCAAATTAAAAGTCATTCTNCCGCTTAGGGGGGGGGGGGAGCTGCAGCCTCCCCCACGGCCATGCCTTTTCGGCAATCTTTCGTTTTACGGGTCCCGAAAATTTTATCATTGAATTGCCCATTTTTAAGATTGTGTGCTTCACTCGGGGGTTTTCTGGGATGCTGAACACGATGGCAGTTCCACTTTTTCTAAATTCATACATTTTTAGATCCGAATTCGAAAAGTCATACTAATTTTTTCTCATTTTATTTTTTAATATAACCCTAACTTTTTCTGATTATTTATCTTACAAAGACAAAGGTTCTAGATTTGTAACCAAATTTCAATAAATATAATATTTTTCAATTTAGTGAACAATTTTCTACCACTGAAAAAACAAAAAACTATCGCATACCGAAGTCTGCGCCAACTTCCTCCAATTTGCGGGCGAAATGGATGCGATAGACTTTTGCTTAATGAATGGCAATAATAAAACATTTAAGCTATTCAGAACATTCGAATGAATTATATATCTAAAAAATAAAATGAGAAAAAATTGATTCGACTTTTTGTATTTGGGTCTAAAAATGTTCGAATTTCGAAAATGTGGAACTGCCATCGTGTTCAGCATCCCTGAAAACCCCCGAGTGAAGCACATAATCTTAAAAAAATGGACAATTCAACGAAAAATTGGTACTTGTTTACTTTGTGTCTACTTTTTGCCCCCCCCCACAACAAAATTTTTAGAAATTTATTTTAAACCGTCTAAAAACGACTTCCCTTAGGGTAATTTTTGAAGCTGAATCCAAATCTGACATCCATTTTGACGTAATGCGTCACCTGACGTCACTTTTTTGACGTTGACGTTAAAAATTTTTTGAAATTAAAAAAAAATTTAACAACCTTATCAAAAACTCATGTCATTAGCATAGAATGTAAAAATGGACATCAGAATCGGATTCTGCGTCAAAAATAACCTCATGGGAAAAATTCCAAAAAAATTTTGACGTGACGTCAACGTCAAAAAAGTGACGTCAGGTGACGCATTACGTCAAAATGGACATCAGATTTGGATTCAGCGGCAAAAAATACCCTAAGGAAGTTATCTTTAGATGATTTTCAGGAAAATTTAACCAAAAATTTTGTTGTGGGGAGGGGGGCAAAAAGTAGACACAAAGTAAACAAGTACCAAAAATTTTTCGGGACCCTTAAATTTTATTAAGAAAAGGGCCTAAATCTTCAAAAAACTTCTCCGAGCCCTCTATCGGGACCGCCGGCATCCCCTTTATATTATACAATAAATTTCTTCAAAAAATTGTTTTTAAGAAAAAAATTTTCAATTTTTTTACTCAGTCAGTCCCCATGTGGAAGGATAAAACCTAAATTTTCTTGATTGGGCTGATTCAGCCCCCTAGCAAAATCCTGGATATGCCACTGCCTTATTGTCCTCCCATTTTGGCCAAATAAATTGTCCTGTATTTATTTTCTTCATTGTTAAAATGGTTCATGGCGTAACAAAAATTATGCTAAATTTTTGGCCTGATCAATTTCTTTGAAAAAAAAACTTAGAAATTTCAATTTTTCGAGCATTTAGTAAAGTCCAAAGACTAAAGGTCTTTTAGGTAGGCTAAAGATTAGGTTAAATACATTAATATTTTGAATAATTATGTTTTGTTTTTTTAATTTAGATTTGCGTTTACTCTTTTATTTCACCCAATACTTTTATATATTTTTATAGCCCTGATTAAAATATTGCTTCCAAGATATTTTCGATGTCAATGTTTTCGTCATCAACATCGTCCTCCACCCTCAACCTCAACGACAACAACAATTCGGCGCCAATCCGATGCCAAATCTGCGCCAACTCAACAGATCCCCAAATTCCCCCCGAGGCACAACTGATCGTCGGCCCCCAACTGTTCGACCACGTGGCCGATCACTTCCACTATCGTCCCCACCAGTGCAAATTGTGCGGATTCGCAACGAACAAATCCGAAGAATTGGTCCAGCACAGTCAGCAAACCCAACACCACCAACATGTTCAACTCTTCGTAGGTTTTATTTAGATTCCAATAGTAGTTTAGTCATACCAGCCACTGGCGATGGTGAAAT